>PVJC01030696.1:0-21045 GCA_004026665.1 Murina feae
TAAGGTGACCAGACATCTTGCTTTTGGCGGGACAGTCCCGATTTTTAACAATTTGTTCCATGTCCCGCGGCGTTTTAAAAAAGTCCAGATTTTAGGAAAGAATGCACGACAAGCTAGGGAACGGTGGGAGAATGGGAAGGAAATATATGGTTTTCGGCGGCCAAGCGGTCAATGGTGTCCCGCCTTACCAATGTTAAAATCTGATCACCTTAATAAAAGGAGGAGTCTAAATCTAAGTGTTCAAGGCAAATTATGTGTTTACAAAAAGTTGGCTAGAAATAACTCGGTTTAAGCAAGGAGTTCATTAACCCAAAGAAGTGAATGTTTAATAATAACATTTTGGCAGAAAGATGTTTCATTAATAATCCCATTTACTAAATGTATTCTATGTGCTATGTATTATAATAGGTAGTTTTAGTACCAGATTATTGTCTCTAATTTTAAAAAAATGGCAAGGAAAGTAGTATTTGCCCCACGTACAGAGGAGGAAACTGGGACTCATACAGTTTAAGTAAATTGTCCAGTGACAAACATCTAGTAAGTACTGGAGCTGGGATGAGTACATTTGTCTTCAGCAAAGCTTACATTCTTGTCTTATTGCTCCCCATCACTGTTATATAGCAGCCCTGAAAAAAAAAATAAGGCACCTCTATCCATGTTATATAGTAATGTTGCTCTTAAATTTCAATCAAAATATATATGTTTTGCCTTCGGAATGGCATGGCATGTAACCCATAATACCCTCAGATCCCAGTAGTTTAATAAAGGAAAAGCAAAATACTTGATTTTTAATTGACTTTGGTTAGTTGACTAGATGGTTCTCTATTTGTTGTTTTCATGGGGAGGTGGATTGAAGAGTAGGAAACTTAACCAATTTTCTGGATCAAGAGGGATGTAGTTACCTTTAGTTCATGGGTTCATGTGTGAGTGCTTTCCATCAACACCACCAAAATGCCTTCTCTTGAGTTCCTGCTGTTCTTGTACACTGCTAAAGAAGTTGTTTGCATTAACTGTCAGCTGGCCAGACAAACATCACATCTGGTAGTACTTGGGTGGGTGCTGGTGGTTGTTTAATGTATAAGAGATACTAAGGACATGGACTGCTAGCTTAGCCCTTCTTGTGTGTGGTTAATAGAATATGATTGCTTAGGTCAAGTATGGGCAGAATATTCCCATGAAACTCCTAGACAGTGGAATAATCATCTATATAGAAACCCTTTGCAGTACAATTGTTCTTTCGGTCCGGTCTCCTCAGATCCTGCCTCCTCTCTCTGTACCTCACTAACATCATCATTCATTATACCAATACCTTGCTCCACCTCCTCCCAGTTTGAGGATTTTCTTTTTTTTATAATATATTTTATTGATTTTTTTACAGTGAAGAAGGGAGAGGAATAGAGAGTTAGAAACATCGATGAGAGAGAAACATCGATCAGCTGTCTCTTGCACACTCCCTACTGGGGATGTGCCCGCAACCAAGGTACATGCCCTTGACCGGAATCGAACCTGGGACCTTTCAGTCCACAGGCCGACACTCTATCCACTGAGCCAAACCAGTTTGGGCAGGGGGGATTTTCTTTTGGCTCTTAGAGGGTAGTCTTCACTTCCAAAAGTCCTATTGATTCTATGCAAACTCCTGTCTATGCCTGGAGTTTTCTCTTTTTCTCTCTCTAGGATCTCCAAAGACAAATCTAGATTTTGTTTCTGCTTTCTGTCACATCCCTCACATGAAGCAATGACCACAAAACTGCCTTGCTATTTGAAGCATGAATATTCAATGGACTGATGGTTCTGAATGACTGGAAGAAAGAAGTTATGCTTAACATTTCAAAATATTATACTACCACATATCTATATTCTTACCTATATTGTGATAGGCTAGGAAGGCATATCTTTCCTTGGTCACATGGGCCTGCATTTTATGGTTCATGTAATTTTATTCAGATTAATTCTGTGATACCCTCTCTAGACTGTTGGTGGAAATATAAAATCATGAAGCTGCAATGGAAAACAGTATGGAAGCTTCTCAAAAAAATTAAAACAACCATATGGTCCAACAATCCCATTTCTAGGTATATATCAAAACTACATGAAATCAGGATCTCAAAGAGATTTTAACACACCATTTTCATCGCAACATTATTCACAATTGCCAAGATGTGAAAATAGCCTAAACATCCATCAACAGATGAATGGGTAAGTAAAATGAACATGGAGAATAGGGTAGTGAAGGCCTGGGTGGCGGGGAGTAGGAACTCAGTGGGGGGTAAAAAAGGTAGAAATGGGGGACATCTGTAACACTGTCAACAATAACAATATACATCTTAAAAAACTCAAAAAGACAATCTACCTAGACAAATAAAAGTGGATAAGTAATATTTTTCTAAGCTTCTTTTTCCTCATATATAAAAGAGAAATATAATAATGCTTTTAAAAAATTTGTCTAGTGAATATAATCCAATAAAATAAAAGCCTAATATGCTACATGTCTGACTGTTTATTTGACCAGTCACTATGATGTGCACTGACCACTGGGGACAGATGCTCTGACCGGTAGATTAGCTTGCTGCTGGGATCTGGCTGATAGAGACTGGGTGAGACAGGCCAAACACACCCTGGAACCCTCCTGACAAGGAACCCCACAGTGCATGAATCTATGCACCAGGCCTATAGTTCTATATAAAATCTAAAATTAGAATTGATCATAAATCAAGAAACAATCACCTCAAATAGCTAAACTTTCTACATTTTTAAAAGTAAATATTAAATATAATTTTGTGTTAAGAGCAATCCATTTAATTTTAAAAGTTCATGAAGTGAGGTTAATATGCTACAATAAAAGTTTATTTAAGTCTCACTCTTTAAAAAAATAAAATGGGGTATATACACATAATGGAATATTATTTAGCCTTAAATAGAAGAACATTCCACATTATACAACAACATGGATGAACCTTGAGGACATTATGTTAAGTGAAATAAGGTCAACACAGAAGGACAAAGACATCATGATCCACTTATATAAAATATCTAAATGAGTCAAATTCTTAGAAACAGAGAGTAGAATGGTGGTTGCCAGGGTATGAAAGGAAGGAGGAAACAGGAAGTTGCTGTTTCATAGATAGGAAGTCTCATTTAAGCAAGATGAATAAAATCTACATATCTCCAGTATAGCATGGTGCCTATAATTAATAATAGTGTATTGTACACTTAAAAATCTGTTAAGAGCATTTACCTCTTGTTAAATGTTCTTACCATAATAAAGTAAAAATAAAATATTAACATTATGTTGAGTGAAAGCTGCCAGGCACAGAAAAGAGCACATTGTACAGTTTCATTTATATGAAATTCTAAAACAAAGTAAACTAGTCTGTGGTGAAATATGAACAGTATTTCTCTTATTGGGGAGGGGTGATGAGGTTGGGATATCACAGAACTTTCTGGCTTGATAACAATGTTCTGTATTTTGATAGGGCTATAGGTTATACACTTGTTTGCATCTTTCAAAGCTGACTGAAGTGTATACTTAAGATTAATACATTTGGGGATATGTAAATTACACTTCAATAAAATAACCAGAACAATTATTTAGAGGACAAAATTAACAGCTTAATGTGAATTAATTTAATCATATAAAGCATATAAGGCTAAAAAACTTCTTATCTCCAGAAATTCTCTTTTAGAGTAGATTTGACAGATGATTTCCAGAGTCATCTTGGATATTTAAAGTCTTTGAAAAGTCATTACCATAAGGTATATGTACACTATAGAATTGTATAACTGTAGTGTATTAAATTTAATTTAATATATTCATATTTGAAATTATATTGAATATAAATAAAATAGCAAATAATATTTACTGAGAATTTGCCAAATACCAGACACTCTTCTAACAGCATAGATGAGTTTTGTCTGTTTTTGTACTTTTTATAAAATATTAAACCATATTGGAAAAGAAAAATTAATCTATCAAAAAGTACTAGCAATAATAATTGAGTTTAGTAAGTTCACAGGCCTTAAGCTCAAATGCACAAAAATGAATTATACAAAACTGCTGGAGGCAAATTTCAGCAGATCATAATTATGGAAGAAGTTCATCAGAAGGCTGATGAACCTTGAGGTTTCAACAGGTTTGAAAATCTGAATATTATTACCTGCTGCTGAACATCTGTAGGCAATTCTCCTAACCTGATAATCCTTTATTATTTACCAAACCTTACCTTTGATGTGTATATCTGTTTTTGCTAAAGGGCAAAATCCTATATAATAAAAGAGTAATATGCAAATCGACTGAACAGTGGAACGACCAGTCACTATGATGCACAATGACCACTGGAGCAGATGCTCAATGCAGGAGACTCCCCCTGGTGATCAGTGCGCTCCCAAGGGGGAGCACTGCTCAGACAGAAGCAGTGGTGGTGGGAGCCTATCTCACCTCCGTGGCAGTACTAAGGATGTCTGACATCTCCTGAGGGCTCCCAGACTGTGAGAGGGCACAGGCCGGGTTGAGGGACCCCCTTCCTCAAGTGCATGAATTTCATGCACTGGGCCTCTAGTGTGTTAATAAAAAGCTGTGGGCCCAGAGATTTGGGGAGCTTAGTCACTAGAGCTAAGTTTCTGTCTGTCTCCCCCAAAATGCCTTCAAAAATTATATTTATTGTCTAATCTCTATTCATTTATGCACAGCCCTTCTCCAGATTTCTGAACCCTAGATTCAGAAACTCTGTGGCACAAAACAGACAAGTCAATGCTATTACAAAAATATCTGACACTTTCCAAATATATCTTTCATTTCTTTTTCTTGTCTTATTGCATTCTCTATGACATCAAGTACAGAGTTGAATAGAAGTGCTAAGAGTGGATAGCCTTACATTCTGATTTTTGGGAAAACCATTTAGTATTTCACTGGTAAGTATGATGTTAGCTGTAGTTTTTTATAGATGTACTTTTAAAATTATTTTTGAGAATCCTTCTTTCTTAACCTTCTTTTAATGTGTTTTTTAATTTGGAGAGAGAGAAGAGAGAGAGAGAGAGAGAGAGAGAGAGAGAGAGAGAGAGAGAGAGAGAGAGGAGAGAGAGAGAGAGAAGAGAGAGAGGATTTGTTATTCTGCTTATTTATGCATTCATTGCTTCCTTCTCGTATGTGCCCTGACTGAGGATGGAACCCACAACCTTAGTGTATCCAGACAACACTATACCAAATTAAGCTACCCCATCCAGGTGATATCATTTACACAAACAGTTCAGCCATTTGTTGATTACCTTTTTAATGAGTATATTTTATTATGTATGGATGTTACATTTCAGACAAATTCTTTTTCTGCATGTACTGAGATGGTCATATGATATTTCTTCTTACTTTCTTCATACTGTGACTTAAATTGATTGATACACAAATATTGAACCAGCCTTGTAATCTTGGAATAAGCTCCATTTGATGATGACACATTATCCCATTTATGAATAACCAAATTCAGTTTTCTAGTACAGTTTTGTGCCACATAATGATGTTTTAATCAACAATAGGCCACATATACAGCAGTAGTCCCATAAGATTATACTGGAGTTAAAAAATTCCTATGGCTTAATGATGATATAGTCATCATAAGGTTGTAGTACAATTCATTACTCATGTTTTGGTGATGTTGGTATAAACAAACTTACTGTGCTGCCAGTTGTATAAAAGTGTAGTACATATAGTTATATACAGTACATATTGCTTGATAATGATAATAAATGATTGTTACTGGTTTAAATATATACTATATAGTAATTTTTATCATTATTTTAGAGTGTACTCTTTCCTACTTATAAAAACGTTTGCTGTGAAACAGTATGCCATGTTACACCTGCAGCAGCTTCACACATGCCATGTTTACATGCCTCTTGATTGGATCTTTTTCTATTGTGCTTGATTTAGTTTCCTGTTGTTTTATTTTATTTTTTTAAATTTTGTTTTATTGCTTAAAGTATTACAAAGAGTGTTAAATAAGTCTCCATTTTTTCCCCTTGACCTTCTTTCCTGTTGTTTTATACAGTAACATGTTATTCAGGCTTATAGCCTACTAGTGGCTATAATTACAGGATTAATTACGGGAAAGGGGATTAATTACAGGAAACATTTTAATATTGCTATTTGCCCTTTTTCTATAATAGAAGTGTCAAAGATGAAAGAAAATTAATAAAATGTAAATGAAAATCTTCCTCCTGTCAGAGTCTGGGGCATGCTGTGGGATCCAGAGCCAACTTCCCACCTACCTGCAGCACCTCAAAATTGTGTGAGACCCAGACCCAGCTGGCCCCACCCACATTGGGCAGGATCCAGCCCCAGCCAGCCCCACCCTTGTCAAGCCCTGCTGGGTGTGAGGCACAGCCTCAGGTTCCAGTCAAGCCCCACCGGGTGGTGGGCACAGCCTAAGGGCCCTCATCAAGCCTCACAGTGTGGGGGGGTGCAGCTTCAGGTACCCTGTCAAGCCTTGCCAGGTGGGGGGCACAGCCTCAGGTCCCCCGGCCTGGTGCTGGGAAGGGGCATAGCCTCTGGTCCCCTGGTGCATGCCAGGTGAGGGGCGCAGCCTCAGGCTCCCTCGAATACCCTTAGATCCCTTGACCAGGCACCAGGGCGGGGGTGTACCTTGAGGTCCCCCATCAAACCTCACTGGGCAGAGGGTGCAGCCTGAGGTCCCCAAGCCTTGCCAGGCAGGGGTTGCAGCCTGAGGTCCCCTGGCCTGGTGCTAGGGCCAGGATTGTAGCCTGAGGTCCTCTGTCAAGCCCCACTGGGCAGGGAGCCCAGCACCATGCAGCCTCAGGTCCCTACTGATTGTTTGTTAAGGCTCATTATGGTAATTCAGCCTCCACTGTGGGTGCAGCCATCTTGGATATTATGGCATGGTGGTCAATTTGCATATTCCCTCTTTATCAGATAAGATGAGCAATAGGCTATACATAGAGCTTAGGTATGTAGAAGGCTAGACCATTTAGATTTGTGTAAATGATATTGTCTAACAATGCATTTCTCAGCACATATCCCATTGTTAATGGTGCATGACTGTACTTTTAAAGGACTTTTTCTATGTTCATAATAGTATTAATGAATAGGGTTTTTGGTAATAGCTTAGTCTAGTTTTGGTACAAGGGTAAGGTGGGCCTCATAGAATGAATCAGAGAGCATTATTTTCTCTAGTCTCTGAAAGTATTTGTATAAATTCGGTATTACTTATTTTTAAATGTATCAAAAAACTCACCAGAAAAGCCATTTGGGCTTGAAGTATTCTTTGTGTAAATGTTTCATTTATTAATTTAATACTTTAATAGTTATGAGGTCATTCATTTTCTGTTTATTCTTGTGTCAGTGTTCACAATTGGTATCATGGAATTTGTCAATTTCATCTGATTATTAAATTTACTGCTTAAAATTATTGCTAATATTGCCTAAGCACCCTATTACTATCTGTAGGATTTTAGTAACAATCACTTATGACTAGAATCATTGATTGGCTGCCTCCTGAACACCTCCTACTGGGGATCAAGTCCACAACCCACATGTGCCCTGACTGAGAATTGAACCTTGACCTCCTGGTTCATGGGTCAATGCTTCACCATGGAACCACACTGGCTGGGCTGTTTACATTTTTAAAGGGTAGTTTAAAAAACAAAGTTTATGGGACAGACACCATATGTAACCCACAAAGCCTAAAATAGTTATTATCTCTCTCTCTCTTTTTAAATATATTTTTATTGATTTTAGAGAGGAAGAGAGAGATAGAAACATCAATGATGAGAGAGAATCACTGATCAGCTGTCTCCTGCATGCCCCCTACTGGGGATTGAGCCTGCAACCCAGGCATGTGCCCTTGGCCAAAATCGAACCTGGGACCGTTTAGTCTGCAGGCCGATGCTCTATCCACTGAGCCAAACCAGCTAAGGCTATTATATATCTGTTTAATGTAGTGGAAGAAAAGCTTTTCAATTCAGATTGGTTTGCAAAATTGCTGGACAACCTCTAGTTTTGGAAGACTTTTTTTGATTGGCAGAAACAACAAAAACTTCTTTAGAACTATGATATTTCAGGTGCTCTGTTGTATTATTTAATTTTCACAGCAACATTCTGAAGTTCAAAGAAGTTAAATTTTTCAGAGTCATGATTTTTGAATAGCAGAACTGGACTGAATCTAGCTTTATTTGATTCCAAACAGCGAATTCATATCCAGTTCTTTTTTATAAATTCCAAAACTTTTTCAGTTACAATTTACATTCAGTATTATTATTCAGTTCTTAATCACTATACTCTACTGGTTCCCTGTAGCACACTGCAAAACAGCTGTATGAGGGAAGAAACATGGTAACAAGAAGAAAAGGCAGTAAAGCAAGTGAATGCCATCCCCATGCTACCTATCTCATCTTATTGCAAATTTACCTTCCTTTAGAATATGGCTACTGATTCTTTTCAGCCTTTATTCTAAAAGATAATATCATTATAGAAAAATCAAATTCTGCAATAACAACATTAAGCTGGGACCCATCAATCTTCAATACCCCGTGATCCTCCAAATTTTCTCTTCTTTTTATTCCTTACCTGAGGATGTGTTTCTTTTTTTATAGGGAGATAGAGGAAGGGAGAGAGAGAGAGAGAGAGAGAGAGAGAGAGAGAGAGAGAGAGAGAGAGAGAGAGAGAGAGAGAGAGAGAGAGATGTGAGAAAAACTTCAATTAGCTGATTCCTGTATGCCTGTATGCTCTCCAACCAGGGATCTAACTCACAACCTGTATTATGTTTCCTGACTGGGAACTGAATCCATAACCTTTTGGTGTATGGGATTATGCTTCAACAAATTGAGCTATTCAGCCAGGGCGATTCTCCAAATTTTCATTGGCCACTAAAATGTTAACCCACAACAGGGAGGACAATTATTCTTTAGCAGTATAAGGGCTTTGGCTTGAGCACTGAGCTTCTTTCTGGACAAAGAGTTTTTGTGAAATAGCCATTGATCATTATGGTAGTTTTTAGGAGCAGACAGTACCCCAAAAGCTTTCTTTCATTTAGAGGACATAATGCAAGTGTTGTATGATCATAACCAGTTCTATAAGCTTCAATTCTCAGATCCTTTTAGGAATATGGAAAGGAATCACTAAAATATACAGTTGTTTTAGGTCCTGAAATTCCCTCATCCGTCACTGTTTCGGTTTGTGAGTATAAACTCTTTGATGAAATTCAACCATTAGTGTTAATATTTAGCACATAAAAGTGTATCATATTAACAAAAATAATTTAGGATGTTAGTGGAAGAGCAAGGTTGGGACAGAAATCAGTATAGCTGTAGTCTAAAGTTTATTAAGAGATACATAGTATGTGGGCACAGGACTGAATGATTCTCTATGCATGATAGATTTAGAAATGACTCTGGATTTTCTGAGTGGAAGACAAAATACTATAGTATTTAAAAGCTGAGCTTTGGAATCAGGCAGTCCTGATTTAAGTTCCAGCTTTTCCATTTCCTAAGTGTAGCTGCTGTGAACTCTGACTGTGCTCCCAAGCCATCTTAATATGGCTGCATAAATTGCAATATATTTAATATATAATGCTTAAACTATTTCTGATTATCCAACCTAGAGAAAAATAGTGATACTACATCAACAAAGAATGAAAATTGTCAACAACAAATGATTTGGGTTATAGGAAGATGGTAAAGGGACACATTCTGAATCAATATATAGTGAGAACAGGTGATGTTTAAACGGTGTGGGTACCTACTGGACATAGTAAAAACAAATTGTGGAGGAGACTTAATAATTGTAGATCCTTCTATAAGAAATGGAGTCATGATCAGGGTTAACAAGCAGGGAAGGATTATGGGGAGGCAGATTTCAGTGGAAACTGATCTTTCCAATCAGAGACCAGGGAACTGAGCCTTTCCTTCTAACGTTGGCCTAGATAGTCCTCCCCAGCTTAGACACAGAAGCAGATGTTCTTCTGAAAGGTCAGAGGCTATGTCCTCATTTACCTACCATTCTTACATGTTGTTATCTGAGGGTAGTGCTATGTTCTCTTTGGATATTGGCTTCCTTTTCAGAGATTAAGATGTGAATTATCAGAAGGTTGTTATGCAGGTTTGGACAAATTCCTGCGTTTGGATATAGTAGGGAAGAAACACAATTACATGATTGAATTATGTTTTTGTTACACATCAAATGAAGAAGCTGGTTTTTTCTTTAGTTAATTATGGTTTGAATGAAGTCTTATGGAGGGCATTAATGAATAAAAATAGTTATTTTTTATTGTTAAAATATCTGAATGTCACATTCTTATCTATATTGCCAGGGACCAAACTCAGTCGAAGCATAACCAGGCCCCCTGACTTAAGGAAATGAAAGTAAAAACAGAATTATAAATATTATTAGTTTCATATTGCTGCTGTAACAAATTGCTGCATGCTTGGTAGCTTAAAACAATTATTTTACATTTCTGGATGTCTGAACATGTCTCACTGGGCTCAAATCAAGGTGTCAGCAAAACCAAGTTCCCTCTGGAGAATCTAGGGGAAATCTGTGCTTTGCTTTTCCAGTTTCTAGAGGCTTCCAGCATTCCTTGGTTCATTATCTTCTAGCAATGACACTACTCTAACCTCTGCTTCTGTTGTCATACCTCCTTCTCTGACTCTCCTTTGTGCTTCCCACCTCCCCGCCACCCCCACACACTCTCTTATAATGACTCTTATGGTTATGTTGGACCCACCCAGATAATCCAGGATAATATCCACATCTCAAGATCCTTAGCTCAATCACACCCACAAAGTCCCTTTTGTTATATAAGGTAACATATCCATAAATTGTGGTTATTAGGACTTGGATATCTTGGGGATGGTCATCATTCTGCATACCATAAGTAAATTTACTCATTAATTTTTATTGTCATTACAGGCACACTCTAAAATGTTCTTTTTAAAGCAGATTTTTAGGGGGTTATAAAATGTTTTATTTTTTCAAATTTATTTTTATTGTTGAGAGTATTATGGATGTTCCTCATTTTCACCCCTTTTTCTCCCTCCACCTGGTTCCTGCTCTACCCCAGGCCTTCACCATACTATTGTCTGTGTCCCTGGTCTATGAATACATGCATATAAGTTATTTAGTTAACCTTGTCCTGCCTCCCCTCCCTCTGAGACTTGTCAGTCTGTTCCATGCTTCCATGATCAAGCAGATTTTAAGCTATATTTCACTGTTTACTTTTATTGTAAATTCAGAAACATGTTCTCATAGAATATATATAGTATTAGAAAGAACTCATAGGAATCCTAATATTTTTTACACAGACATCTTTCTCTTATCACTGCAATATAGGTGCATTTGATTTTTCCATTTAAATCCTACAGGCAGTTGGTCAAATAGCCTAGTCATGATCTTTTATCCTTCTTTCAAAAAGTACACACATATTACGATCACCCAGTTATATTCCAATGAAACTTATTATGCTACCATTTCATGTGTTTAGAGGAACTCTAAATAATATCGGGATACTTTTAAAGACAAGGTAAATAGACTCTCATTTGTCCAAGATAGTCAAGATGTTATTTTCTTTTCAGATATACTGGACCAGCTATCAATTAATGTTTATGGATCCCAGTACATAAGTGATTTCCAAAAAGGTCCATCAGAGAAGAAAAACATTAAGAGTGTCCTTTGTTAACCAAGTGGGTCTGAGGTGCCATTAGACAAAAGCTTATGTATTGAAGGGGTCTAGAATATGCCATGATGGCAAAAGCATACTTTTGAGCTGAACACATTTGAGAATCCATAGCTGCAGGAAGAAATTTTTTTCTGAACTCCCTTTATCTTTCTAAAAGCAAAGTCTCCCCAAAGAATTTAACTTTCATAAATCACCTGTTCAAGGGTTTCACAACCACAAAAGATTGACTCATCGCTAAAGATGAGAAGTAAGCACAAGGCAGTACCTGGATAAAAAATTCCCTAAATAGACATTGTCATAAAATTATCATATCACCCATCCATTCTCCTAAGGGCCCATTTATTTTTCCTAAAACCATTTGTTCTCACAGAAGTGCCCCTCTGCCCCTCTTCTTCCCCTATTAAAAGATGGTATATAATCTCCAAATTCTAACTGCCTCCTTGAGTTACATTTTTTTGTGAACTCAACATGCATATGTACATAATTCAATCTGTTTTTTCCTTTTCTAATCCAACTTTTGTCAGATTAATTTACAGGCTTCCAATCACTGAACAAAAGAGAGTAGAGAAAAAGCTTTTCCTCCCGGACAATACTAATTAATAGTTATAGGTATAGTCTTCACTGTGATATTACAGCCATGCAATTCCAATAACTTTTAAAAATATAATAGAGGGAGAAGTATAAGCCAAGGTATTTTACTCACTAAGAGTGAACATGAGAGATATACTCATTTTACCTTTATTATTAAGGGTCTATGGGCAGGATACATGAGTGTGAGGATATATACAGATGCTCTTTTTCTAAGGGTATACTTTTCTCAACGTCAGTGTTTACATAGCTAGCCTGTGCATTAGGGTTATTTGAAGTCTGAGCCTTTAGTATACAATTTCTATGTGTACTGAATCTGATACCTACAAATATTTATAATCTTATGAGTTAATTATCATCCAATTTGGGTCATTCTTACTGGGAAGTCTCAAATAAACTACAGGTATTTGGTCTTCTGTATGCCCAAGCTATATTTAGCTAGTTTTCCATTACCTTGGAACCAATCACTTATGACGAGACTAGGGTGACAAGGCCCATTTTTTTTATCATGTGATCCATGGCAATTTGATGCAGAAATAAGTGTCTCAAGAATGAGGCTAGTCCTGGCAAAGGATTAAAAGCTTCATGGGCTCTATTTTATTGCATTAAGTATCCTCAAAATGAGTTTGGACCCATTCAATTAATACTTATTGAAAATTTACAATTGCATTATGCTGAGCCCTTGGTTCCAGTGTTCTCATGGACTTCAGTCTATGTATTTGTCTAATCTCTGCATTCACAGAGTATCAAATACCAGATGAAAATTATATATTCTGATACTTATCAGATTTTTTTATCTTTGGCAAATCAATTTACTTCTTGGAGCCTTAATCCTTCATTGCTTAAATGTGGGCCAAGTTTGTGAAAGGGCTTATGAATTGTAAAATACCATGCAAATGTATTCTGTTAGTAATCTTCTAGACTCTCTTAACATTAACACAGTGTCTAAATAATGCAAACAATTCAACCATGCTGTAGTTGATAAGGTATATTTGACCATCCTTGTGATTGACTGTAATAAATTTCATTTTATGCTTGCCAGTCTATTTTGTGTGAGCAGCTTCAGTCCTAGAAGAAATATACACAAACACAGATTCAATGTTCAGAGAGTCTCTGTATATAAAAGTAAAAATGCAAGGTTATGTGAAAATCATGGTAATGAACAGTCTTCAAGTGTTTTTAGGCACACTGTTTGAAATTCTTTGTGCATAGTACCTTTAAAAAAACACAACAGATTATGTCCAAAGGGAATAGACTTGAATGAGCAAATTAGAAATATGATGAAAATTGGGGGAGAGAAAGACAAAAGTGGAAAAAGGAAAGGCTTGTATACTCTCAAAGGTTGTTCAGGGTTGCTGGAGAAAGCAGTAACAAGCATGTCTTAGAAGGTTGGAGTTCCAGAGAGAAAAAAAGCTATGTAGGTTAAGAAAATACTATTCTCTCCAGGTCTTTTATGTTCAAGGTAACTATAAAAGATTTAACATATATAATTAATACCTGTCCTGCTTTAACTCATTTTAAGAACAATGTTGAAGTATAAATAAATAAATGTAAAAATTAATACCTATACTCAAAATAGTAGCTGGAAAAAAAAATAGGTAACACGGGACCAGAGAATTTGAAAAGAGCTTAAGACAGCCTGTAGGTGGGTAATGATAAGCCAACATTTTAAGAGCTGGGAATTACATTAGGTTAGTAACAAGTACTTGAATTTTTCTTTCCTTTTCAACTTTTGCTTTAATATAGATATTTTGCAATTTATAAGTAAAAGTCAGTTAACCAGTACGTGCCATTGTCTTAATGAAACAAGACCATGTTTTTAAAAAGGCAAAATCCATTGATACAGATAACAGTGATGTGATGGCCAGAGGGAAGATGGGGAAGGAGATGGGAGGGGGTGGGTAAAGAGTGGGGATATGGGGACATTGGCAATGGTGTTAACAATAAAAATATAGTTTAAAAATTATTAGTTGCTTATCTGAAATTCAAATTATAAAGGGGAGCTTAGGGAAGAGTCTGACCAGAGTATATCCACTTATCTCCAATCCCTATGTCCCATGTAACTTTAATTTCCTCTGTCACACCAAAAAAGCTTCAATCTATAGCAAATTTTCAAGATTCTGAAGGACTCAGAACTACTTTAAAACTTACCCAACAATTCCATATTCTTTAATGGTTAAACTATTCTAACCATTTACCTAAGATATTTCATTAGGATAAAATATTAGCTGTTGAAAAGGTTTGATTTGTGTATTCTTTCATAGTTGAAGAGGTTTTTTTACTGATGAAGGTGATAGTAGCAGTTGATAGTAGCAGATGAATCTTAGCCCTAATAATATTAATTCTGAGAATTAGAATATTTTAAATGTAATATACCATAGCAGGCTTAAGATCTGTATTGAAAGGATAGTGTCACCATAATAACATCCATTTTTTAAGGCTTTTAGGAATAGATGACTATATTATTAAGCCAGCCTATCCCCTAGGGAGTTCATTAACTCATTTAGGCCACAGGATCAATTAGTAAATGACTGCTATATTGCACTTACTCACCAACAAGGCCTTAAAGAGTTACTGCATCTCTGAGAGCTTCCATGAGTAATTTAGATACTGAAAGGATTTGACTGAATAAGTACAATCTGATGCATTTTAATGGGATTTTATGAGCATCAAAGACCAACTTTTAGAATAGCATTTGTACTTTGTAGAGGTGGGATTGAGATCTGCACAATTTATAAATTCCATCTCTTTTTTCAGAAAAAGAACAAATTCATGTTACTTTGACCTTTTCAAGGAGTAATTTGTCTTGCAGGCTAATGTTATTTTACTCCGTTAAATGAATCCATAACAATTGAGAAATAGGGAAAATGGGTAATCAGTCAAAATATGAAGTGTTGAAAATGGCAAATGAACAGACTGATTAAATTGGGAGACACTCTTCATGCTAAAATCTGCTAAATGGCGTTTTACAAACACACAGCATTGCCCTACTTATATTGTAACCCTATTATGCCGCTAATGGGAGATAGTCACATGGTGGTTTGCATATGTTTTACATTAGAAAGTATCTTTTAGACCTATCTGTACTAAAATTTCATCCTGGGTTTACTCTACTTAATAGCCTTAGAAGCATCATGTATTTCAAAATGATTCTTTACCCTTCATTAAACCTTTTATTCCAAGAAATAGTGTCTTGTGACATTTAGCGAGAGAGATGTTCTGATGATATTTAAAGCCTAGAGACAGATAGGATTAACAATGAAATAATCTGAGTGCATTTTATAATGAGTAAAATTAAATCAGCACTAAAGGAAGGGAAGTGTGTTGAGCATAGATTTTTAGGGAGCTCAGGAATGTTGTAATTTTCCATTACTAAGGTAATGGGTATAATATTAGTTTCATGAAAGTTAATTAACTCCCTTATATCAGTTCTTATCAAAATCTGGTCCATTGACTACATGCATCAGCATCACTTGGGGTACTAATTCAAAATGTAGATTCTAGAGGACTATCTCAAACTTACTGAATCAACATTTCTGAAATAAATTTCTCCATTTTTAACTAGCTCTTTGGGTGATTCTTTTGCACACTGTTGTTTGAGAAACCCTGTTCTAAAGGGCAGCAGTGTATGCTGACAGAAAATCTAATCTAAAATTTTGGTTCAAAACAGTCACAGAAACACATTCATTCAAGGGTTTTAAGCTTGTTAAACCAATACTAAAGTTACCATGACTGAATGTTTGACAGGTCAAAACAAAAAATACCAACCATATACATAGCAACCATGTTTATGAAAAGACTAGGGGCCCAGTGCACAAAAATTTGTGCACTCGGGGGTGGGGGGGGAGTTCCTCAGCCTGGCCTGTGTCCTCTCGCAGTCTAGGATCCCTCGGGGGATGTCCACCTGCTGGCATGCCTGGCCAGCCTGGGTGAGGGGCTGATGGCTGTTTGAAGGCTGGCCAAGTCCCCCAGTGGGAACCCTCATCCCATGGGGGTGTGGCCAGCCTGGGTGAGTGGCTAAGGGCCATTTTCATGCTGACCACAGCTACCAATGACCCAAGGTCCCAGCCAGGCTGGCTGGAATCAGGTTTCTGGGGTTTATTTATCTTCTATAATTGAAACTTCATTACCTTGACTGGAGGCCTAGTCAGGCAATAGAAGCCTCCTGTTTGCTTCAGCTCTGTGGCTTCTATAATTGAAACATTGTTGCTTGAGCAGAGGCCCACAGGCCTAGTCAGGCAGTTGCAATGGAAGCCTCCTGCTTGTTCCAGCCCCCTGGCTGTTGGTCACCATCTTGGCTGTATTAATTTGTATACAGCCACTCTGATTGGCTGGTGGGGCGTGGCTTGGCTGGTGGGCGTGGCTTGGACATCTCAGAGTGATGGTTAATTTGCATATCACTCTTTTATTAGATTAGATTTAGCAATTAGGAGATTGGGAGGAAAATGAGATAAAATAGCTGGCCACTAGTCATTTGTATATGCACAGTTGAGAGGGTGAAAAAAGTTAACATTCACTGAGAGAGTTTCCACAACCAGGAACAGAGGCACCTGTCTAACTGAGCATGTGGATTTGGACATGATTTTATTCAACAGAGGATGGCAGTGATAATAATGAGGAGTGTAATAACAGAAATGCAGCAGTGCCACATGAGAGGGGTGAGGGTTGAGCATACAAGTGCATAAGTTGAATCAAGGTCCCTATAATTCCATAGCCCATGCATATTAATATCATATTTATCAAGAAATAATAGTTGTCATACTAGCTATATTATCATCACCTGCAAAGTACCTGTCAGAACACAGATTTCTGAGTCTCAACTCACCAGACAAATTCAATCAGACTATCTGGGATTTGAGTCTATGAATCTGTGTTTTGAGGCTATACAAGTGATCCTGATGGAAATAAAAACTTATAACTGTGGTGAGGTTAACCATCATAAAGTGAATGGTAGTACTCCTGTAGGACAGCAAAACTTACTTTGGGCATTATATAAATTGTTTATGGCTGCTGTGAAAACTTACTACAAACCTGTGTCTTAATACATCAATTTATTATCTGACATAACTTTAGATAAGAATTCTGACATGGGCCTCTCAGGGTACAAATAAAGGTATGTCAGCAGGGCAGTTTTCACTTCAGGAGGCTCCTGGTGAAAATCTCCTTTCTTGCTTTGCCCAGCTTCTAGTGAGGCTATTCACTTTTCTTGGCTCACGGCTTGCTTCAAAGCCAGCAACATTAAGCTGAGTTCTCATGCAGCAATCTCTCTTGCTCTCTCTTCCAGTGTCACATATTCCTCTGAGTCTGATTCTTCTTCTGCCACCCTTTTCCACTTACAAGAACCTTGTTATTACATTGGGACCATTAGGATAATCTGGGATAATTTTATTTTTAAAAATATATTTTTATTGATTTTATTGATTTTTATATGATTTCAGAGAGGAAAGGAGAGGCTGAGAGAGATAGAAGCATCATAATGAATCATTGGTCAGCTGCCTCCTGCATCCCCCACACTGGGGATCAAGCCCACAACCTGGGCATGTGCCCTGACTGGGAATCAAAGCATGACCTCCTGTTTCATAGGTTGACACTCAACCATTAAGCCACACCAGCTGGGTGATAATCTTATTTTAAAGTCAGCTAATTATCAGCTCAATTCTATCTGTGAATATAATTTCCCTTTTGCATTTAAAGTAACACATGTTCTCAAGGAACCACAGATTTAGAAATTAGGAAATGGGCCTCTGTAGGAGTGGCCATTACTTTGTCTACCACAGACAAAGATAATTAATTCTTTCATTCAATATGCACTATTGCTCACTTAATGTATGTCATTCACTATGCAAAATGCTGGAGATATAAAGTCAATAAGAAAGTCTGTCAATACTGAGTTTACACTTTAGTGGGGAAGAGAAACATTTCATTAGTAGTCATAGTGCAGTAAATACTATAATCAAGGCATACAACTGTACAGTGGGAGCCCAAATAAAGAAATGATTTATTTTTCATAAGGGAGTTGAAGGTTTCCCAGTGAAAATTAGCTTTTGAACTGGATTTTAAAAGATAATTAGATGTTCACAATGTGAATAAAAAAGCCAATCTAATCAGAGAGAACAGCTTGTATAAAGTCTTGAAGTTAATGATTGATGATGGCTTGTCCAAGGAGCAACTAGTAGTTAGATGTGGATAAAGTTCAAGTGGGGTGATGATGCATGAACTAGGTGTTGGTGGAAGAAGAAGTTAGAGAAACATGAAGAAACCATATCATAGAGGACCATTTTATCTGTTAAAGAGTTTAGACTATTCTATAGGCAATGGGAAGCCGTTGAGGCTTAAATGGTGAATGCCATACAAAATCTGTGATACTGGGTGGAAAATGAATGCAAAGGGAAGCAAAACTGAAGACAAGAGAGAACAGTTAGAAGGGTAGCAATAATTTAAAGATATTGGAATCTGAACAAGAGAATTACAGCAAGAGTGGAGAGCCAGGAATGGATTTGACAGACAGAGAGGAAGAAGAATTGAGAGAACTTTTGAATTGTCTCAAGAAGTAGCAAGAAGGAGGGGAGTCAGGGTGGGAATTGAAAGAGACTGTAGAGTGTGTGTGTGGGGGGGATAATATGAGCTTTCCAGATAAAAGATAAAGTATAGTAGTTCCTTCTTATCCACTAAGGATATATTCCAACACCCCTAGTGGATGCCTGAAACTGGATAATACCAAACTTTATATATGCTGTTTTTTTCTATACAAATAAACATGCATGCATATATACACACATTATATAGCTTCTCTTTGGCCTGTCTGAATTTCCAGCTTCACTACTCTTGCACTTTGGGGTCATTATTAAGTAAAATAGGGTTATATGAACACAGCACTATGATATGGAGACAGTTGATAAGAAAACCAAGAGAGCTACTCAGTGACTATTGGCCAGGAAGCATATACACTGTGGGTATACTGGACAGAGGCATGATTCGTGTCCCCATATGGGACAGAAACTGCTTGCTATTCATCACCTTACTCAGAACAGCAAGCAGTTTAAAACTGTTGAGTTGTTTATTTTGGAAATTTCTGTTTAATATTTTCAAACTTTTGTTAATCATAGATAACTGAAATCCTGGAAAGCAAAATTGTAGATAATGGGGGAACCATTTTAGCTGGTATCTGGAGAAGTGTGTAGAACATGGAATAAAAATATCAAAATGTTAAAATAAAAAATGTACATATTTGATATGGGGAATGGAAAATGGTGACAAAAGCATAATTTGCCTCTCTCAAGTCAGTTCTCTGTTAAATTTCCAATTCTGGCACTTATTAGTTAGATGGACTTGGTGACTTATTAAACTTCTTTAAGTCTCAGTTTCCTCATGTGAAAATGGAGAAATAGTATGTATTCAAAATGCTATGAGAATGAAATAAGGGAACATATGTAAAGCACCAAGCAGTGCACAAAATATAGTAGGGGCCTAATAAATGCAACTTTCCTTGAGAACATTTGAAAAGTAAAAGGAATTGGACTCCAGTTCTCTGTAGGGATATTGGGGAAACTTAGAGGGACTATGGCCCTAGCCAGGCTATAAAATGGGACTCAGATGCAGAAAAAAAAAACAGAGAATCTATCTGAATCAGGGAGCAAGGAATGAGGCAGAAAACTAGTTATCAGAAGTGAAGTAACAGAGTATGGATGATAGATGATTTTATGTTATATAAAACTAGTAGCCCAGTGCATGAAATTCATGCACATTAAAAAGGAATTAATTAGAGGAGATATTTTAATATTGGTATTTGCCCTTTCTCTATAATAGAAGTGTCAGAGATGAAAGAGAAATAGTAAAATGTATATGCAAATCTCCCTCCTGTCAGAGTTTGGGGTACACCACAGACTCAAATCCCTGCTCATCCACACATACCTCAAAATCATCCAAGACTCAGACCCAGCCAGCCTCACCCTTGTCAAGCCCCACAGGGTGGGGGGAACAGCCTCAGGTCCCCCATCAAGCACTGCTGGATGGGGTGCAGCATCAGGTCCCCTGGCCCCAGCACCAGAGCAGGAGGTGCAGCCTCAGCTCCCCTCTCCCCTCAGCTTCCTGAGCCCTGGCACCGGGGCAAGGGGCATGGCCTCAGATCCCCCAGCCCGGCCTCAGGTTCTCCAGCCCCAGTGTGAGGGCATGAGGGCATGAAGGAACAATGACCATTTGAATATTTGTTTTTTATATATAGGATTATATCTCAACAGAACTGTTAAATACATAAAAAATAAAAGGTTACCTAGAACGAACTCTCCAAAAATTCATCTGGAATAAAAAAAGACCCCGAATAGCTGCAGCGATCCTGAGAAAGAAGAACAAAGTAGGAGGGATCTCAATACCAGATATCAAGCTATATTATAAAGCCACTGTTCTCAAAACTGCCTGGTATTGGCACAAGAATAGACATATAGATCAATGGAATAGAATAGAGAACCCAGAAATCGACCCAAATCAATATGCTCAATTAATATTTGACAAATGAGGCAAGAACATACAATGGAATCAAGACAGTCTCTTCAATAAATGGTGCTGGGAAAATTGGACAGATACATGTAAAAAAATGAAACTAGACCACCAACTCACACCATACACAAAAATAAACTCGAAATGGATAAAGGACTTAAATGTAAAATGGGAAACCATAAAAATACTAGAGGAATACAAAGGCAACAAAATCTCAGACATATGCCAAAGCGGTTTCTTCACCGACACAGCCCCTAGGGCATTGGAAACTAAAGAGAAAATAAAC
>PVJC01030697.1:0-21065 GCA_004026665.1 Murina feae
GTCCCTACCTTTTTATTTTGACGCCGAGAACGGGAACTTCAATTCAGTCTCGATGCGCTGTTTCTCTTCTAGTTGTAGCGCGTCCACTCCCTTTGTTCTGGAGTATGGTTGTTTAGATTTATTGTTGTATTTTTTAATATTTGTGGGATGCTGAGCATTCAGGTATACACCTTATGCCGCCATCTTGGTTGTCTGATTTGGGTTTTCTGATGGGCATGTAGGCAGGTATTGCTATCTTACTTGTGGCACACTCATATGACTCATCTCTGTATGACATCACATTTTTGGAAAAATATCTTTTCCAAAAGACTATATTCATTCATTTGTATTATTTCTATTTCTGTCAAATTGAAGAACACACCCTTTCTAGTATCTGTAGACCTGTGTATTTAACACATAGGGTCTCTAGGACAGTGGCCTTCGTCATATTAATTCCTAGAAGGAACATGGCTGAGAGGAATGTGCAAAGCACTAAGATTCAGGATATCTGAGTTCTTGTCTCAGCTCTGCCTCAAGCTACCTGAGGCATAGGAAACTCATGCCTGTTTCCTCATATTTAGACACAGGGAACTGGGGTAGCTTGTTTTCCCATCCCTCTGACTAGCACATAGTAGGCACAGATGCTTGTTGAATTAATGAATCATCTCTAATAGCCCCCTTAACTCTAAATATTTTTACAAAATCTTGCTGAATTTAAATCTGAATTGATGAATGATTTTTACTCATTTTTTTTCTCTAATAGTATCTTTTCATTTATCCATTCAGTGAACATTCATTGCAAGCTGGCTATGTATCAGGCAAGGTCCTGTACAATGAAGAATTTATTGAAATTAATAATTTCAAAGTTTTTCCTCTTATTCTGTGTCCTTCTATTCCTCACTCAATACTCCATATCCACATATGGCCTTCGTTTTCTTCTAGTAATCTAATAATCTCTCTTTATTAACCACCTCCTCTCCCCCTTATGTTTCCTTTCCCTATGATTGCCCCAAGATTTATTTCTCTCTGGGACTCACTTATTTTGAACTCTTTTTCCTCAAGAAGCCTGCCCACTGCTTTGTAACCCAAGGTCAGAAGTTCAGGAAAAGCAAATTCCATGAGGAAAGCAAGAGTCTGAGTGAGAGATCCCAGTGGGCCTCTACTTCCCTAGTCTAATCCTGGGATGTGAATTGCTCACCCTGGCTTCCTTATCCTAGTGGTAGATTGCTTCAGGAACTCAGATGGATCTCCTCCATCTTACAACCCCTGCAAGCCCCCCCCCCCCCACCCCAGGGTGACTGGAAAGGAATCCAGCCAAACAGCCTGCAGCTACACATGTGTGTTCACTCACACCCCACCCAGCCTCCGCAGCCTTCACAGGTCGCTGCCCTCACATGGACCTCCGGGACCGCCCACAGGGCCTCCCTTCCCTGGAGACCTGGACATGCCTCCTTTGCTCTCATCTCTCAGTCATGCCTGAACGTGTACAATCTCCGCTCCACTGATTCCCACCAATGTCATGATGAACGCATCAAAGAGAAACATCACTTTAGATGGTATAACATTTTATTTATTTTTTTTAGATGCTACTACTTTATTTTTTTTAATTTTTTAAAAATTTTTATTACATAAAGCTTTACAAAGATTAGTCATATATCTCTTTTTCCCCCTGCCCTTCCCCCCACCTTAGATGGTATAACATTTTAAATTTGAGAAAGAACAAACTGATAAAGTGCAGCAGCAGCAGCAGCAACTCACACAGCAATTCATATGAGGATGCAAGGGAGAGACGCACAGAAATTAAAAGGGGGCTGGAACTCTTTGCAAGGCAGGAGTTGGTTGTGAGTCTCTACCTGATGAGACAGCAGAATGTCTTTAAACTCAGTATCTTCCCTGGTCACGATTCACCACGCCCCAAGAAAACCAGAACCTTAGATCGCTGAATTCCTGTGCTTAACCGTTTTCTCTGATCCGAACAATTTGCCTATCTCAGCACACTAATATTTTCGGTCCAGTATTTTGGGGGCAGATGGAGAATATAACGATAAGTCTTGGGTACGGTTCAGGATTTTGTAATGAATTCAGAAGTCTAAGGGATCAGGCGAATGCAGCCAGAAGCAGATAGTCTCCAGTGATCACTGCGCGCTCCCTCCTTCTGCTCTGCAGTAACGTGTGTGTCCATGTTAAGAGCTGCCGCTCTAGCTCGGGGTGGAGAGCACAATCAAGCTCCATCCCCCGACCCCTCATAAAAGTTAAATCACAGCTATGCGAAAATGTGTTTTGAAAAACATAACAGTTTTTTTCTATGTAATCATCTCTTAATCAGTAGAATAATTTGATTTTACAGATGCCTCCAGCTCTGTGATGGGACTCTTGGCTGTAGGATCAGGTAAACTAGTGTTTGACCCTATGAGCTCTGCGAGTTCCATTTAAATCTGCCACAAAGAGATATTGAGAGGGAGGGGGGAATAAAGATACATGCATATGAATATTTACTGCTGCATTTTATATAGTTGCAAAATTCGATGATAAACCATATGTCAATTTGTTGATAAAATAAAATATCGTGTATATATATAAAATAAGGCACTAGGCAGTCATTAAAAGTGTACATCTTTATTCATAATAAAGGAAGTCCCCTGTGTGTCATTGTTAAATGAAAAAAGAAAGCAGAAAACAATATGTATGATCTCATGTATAAGATTATACTAGCTTATGCACCATCACTTCCAACACACACAGGAAGATGTTAACCAAAATATGGAGCAAAGTAGAAGTTCAGGTGGTTTCAAATTTTTTACTTCTATTTTTCTATATTATTTGAATTTTCTAGAGGAAAACAAATAGGATGTTTGTTTTTCTGTGTGTTTTTGTTTTGTTTTGTTTTTGTTGTTTTTGATTGGGGAGACTTAATTAGCTGTCTTTTTTTTTGAGAATAGGAAAAGGAAAAGTGTATGAGCTTTAGAATCAGTCAGTGATAGGTTCAAATCCTAACTCTCACGTATTATTTATGTGACCCAGCATTCAACTATGCTGAGCTTCATATACGTCACTTTTGTCATTATTGCCTACCTGACAAACAAAAGGTTGCTTCAAGACAATGTGAGATGGTAATAACACAGTATTTTAAAATATTTTCCAATGTATCTTTCTATTAACTCCTTCTTTATGCTATAGCACCTTCTCCATCAGAACTAGATGAGAAAAGCTGAGATTTATCACCTCAGGAAAAGGGGGACATAGAAGAAAATTGTTAGAAAAGTATAGTCACATTTTTTGTCTTCGAATTCTAAAACAAATTATTGAAGTTTTTAGAAGGGACCAAAAAAATGGAAAAAAACAAACAAACAAGTTTTACTTTAAAAATTTCCTTTCATACTTTTTTTATGTTTTCACATTGTAAGTATTACTCTTGAAATAAATTATCTCTAATTTTAAAAGAAAGTAGTGGAACCTCAAACTTCCAAACAAATATCTAAATAAACCAAGTTCAATTACTTGTCACAGGACTACACTTTACCTATTCATTCAAGAAATATTTTATTCTCCATGCATTTTTTTCTAGGTACTGGGAATATAGCAGTAAAAAAACAAACAAAAATTCTTAATTAATTTTTGAAATTTACTTTATTAAATAGGAAATCCAGGACCCCTATTAAATAGTTACTTAGTTTGAAGTAACTGGAACTATTGTAATGCTGGTGGCTGGTTCTACATAAATTCAACTTTTGTGGAAGATAATTTGATATTATGCTGCAAAGTTTAATATTTGGATACTCTGACACAACAATTCTGCTCCTAGGTATATTCCCAAAAGACATAACAGACAAGAATGTCTTTAGCAAAAAACTAAAAATAACTTAAATATCCATAAACAGAAGAACAGGTTAATAAAATGAAGTATTTTCAGACAGTGACAAAAATATATACATTGCAACTATGTGCAATATTATGGATAAAATCCTTGGGAGGTAATTGAGGCAGATGATATTTTCCAAAATGACCATAACAATATTTCAGTCCCACGTATTCTCTCAGAACATTAAACCACCACCCTCGCCAACACTCCCACATCAAGAGGTCGACTTCACATTTCCTCCCTTTGAGTTTGGGTGGGTCCTTGTGTCTGCCTTACCTCAGGCAGGACAGAAGCTATATGCCTTCTGAGGGCTGGTGATTAAGGGGCAACATAGTTACTGCCGGGCCTTTGAAGCCCCGAGCTGCCTTAGGATTCTGAGGACCCTAAAGCCACAAGGCTGGAGAAAGTCATGAAGAAAACACGTGGAGATAGAGAGAGATGCCATGAGAAGCTCTGCCTGCTCCAGTTCCCAGCAGCTCCAGTCTGATCAGTCCGGGCACCAGAAATGGGGGTGAAGATGTTTCAGAGACAACTTCAGCTCTAGATATCATACGACTCCAAACACAAGAAAGACCCTGAGCCAGAATAGCCCAGCCATGCTTCTCTGGAATTCCTAATTCCAGAGATACCATAAGATGCCTGTTTATATCCATGAGCTATGAATAACGGTTGTTATTTCGTGCCACTGAGTTTTGGAGTTGACACAAAGATGGAGGGCCGGAACAATGACATTAAGTGAAAACAAAGAACAATGACATTACTATATAATGTCATTTTCTTAATGCTCAAAAATAAGTGAAACAAAACAATAAAACTGAATGGTTAAAAAATTGAAAAAAATAGCCCTGACTGGTTTGGCTCAGTGGATAGAGTGTCGGCCTTTGAACTGAAGGGTCCCGGGTTCGATTCCGGTCAAGGGCACGTACCTTGGTTGTGGGCACATCTCCAGTGGGGGATGTGTAGGAGGCAGCTGATCGATGTTTCTCTCTCATCGATGTTTCTAGCTCTCTATCTCTCTCCCTTCCTCTCTGTAAAAATCAATAAAAAATATTTGGGGAAAAAAATTGAAAAAAATAAATACAATATTTAAAATTTTTATATTAGTTTCTGCTTTTATTGCATTAGGCTCTGAGGATAATTATATAATTTCTACTTTTTAAAATTCATTAAAGTTTTCTGTGTAGCATAACAGATGGTCAATATTTGTGAATGTGACTTGAGCACTTGAATTGTGTATTTGCTCTTTTCATGATACAATATTGAATGTACATCTGTCTGTACATGTCAGATCTACTCTACTAATTATAATATCCAAATCTTCTCGGCACTTAGTTTTGATCTGTGAGAAAGGTGAGTTAAAAACTTGTACTCTATGTGGAGGTACTGCAAACCCCAGGACTCAGCTGGTATCAGCCCCCCTCACCCTCCTCAACACACTCAGGCTGCACTGAGTGGGGGGCAGAGGGAGAATGGACTCAGTGTTCATTCATAGGGTCATTCATTCAATCTGCGTCAGTGAGTGTCCACTGTGTGCCAGGCCATATGCTAGCACTGGGGAAAAGTGACACCAACTGTACTAGTATATAAGCCTATGCTCTATTCCTTCCTATCTGACCCATCAGTTCCCTTTGACATTAATGGTTGGAAACTGGGATGGGGCCAAATCACAAATTATGAAGCCAGGGGTGCACCTGGGTGGTACCCAGGCTCTGGAAAGGCAGACCCTAGTTCAAATCTACTTACTCATCAGGGCCGCTATGTTCAATTGTTCAGGTTGCACACTGCACAAGGTGCCACATCCAAGGGAATTCTGATTACACTGTGGACATTTCTATTATTTAAAAAAAAAATTGTGCACAGCTTTATTGATGCTAACAAGGGGCCATTCGCACATCAATTATGCCAATTTTCTAATAGTGGTAACAAAGGAACTTGCTCTAACAAAATCAGTATAATGCAATTGTCTCAATTGCTCCTAATGGTTGTTACTGAATTTGAAATATCCATTTTACAAAAAAATAACTTGTACTGCTAACATATTTCTACCTTTACTGGCAATGTCTGAAAGTTTTGCTTTATTACTATTTTTCTCTTGTTTTAGGGGGAGCACGAATATTCACACCTGTATCTTTACTGTGAATTAAAACCCTTCTTTGTTTCACTTAACACTTTTTGGTCTGAAACCCACTATATCTGCTACCAAGATCATGACCCCTGGTTGCTTTCTCCTCAACTGAGATATTTATATTGATTTGAGAGAGAGGGAGAGAGATCAATGTGCAAGAGAAACCTGGGTTGGTTACCTCCCAGACTGGGGTTGAACCTGCAACCCAGATATGTGCCCTGATGAGGAACTGAACCCACAATTTTTTTGGTGTATGGGACTATGCTCAGCCAATTTAGCCACCTGCTTTCTTTAATTTTGGTTTATTTGTTGTAAAGTTGACCATACTTTTACTTACAATATTTTAAAATCAGAATTTTTTAGGTATGCCTCACGTGTAGCTTAGTTTTGCTCAAATATTTCTCCTTTCTTAAAGAGTTAAACCTATTTCTATTAATGGATGATATCTTAATTCTGTCATTTATTTAGTCAGATAATATTTATTAAATATCTTCTACTCAAGACATCGTAGCTGGAAATACAAAAGTTATGATACACATATAGGTAGATAGATTAGATGGATGGATAGATAGATAGATAGATAGATAGATAGATAGATAGATAGATACCATCCCAGGCACCAAAAAAAAAGTGAATGAAGGAATTATCTATCTATCTATCTATCTATCTATCTATCTATCTATCTATCTATCTATCATCTATCTATCTCTATCATCACTTCTATATTTCTACTTCTGTGTAATTTGCAATTTAATGGGAGGAGAGAAACTAAACATATGCTTTCAGTTTTATAGCTTATTTATTTAAGTCTCTAACTCTTGCTCTATATTCTTTGTGCCTATGTGTTTGTGCAGCTCTTCTATTATTTAGAAATATTGTATTCCTATACTAGTGGAACATTTATAATTATATCAATATAGAGACCTGGACATGAAATTCATGAGTAGCGGGAAGGAGGAGAGTCCCCTCAGACCGGCCTGCACCCTCTCCAATCCAGGACCCCTTGGGGGATGTCTGACTGCCTCTCACAATCTGGGACTGCTGGCTCCTAACCGCTTGCTTGCCTGCCTGCCTGATTGCCCCTAGCCCCTCTGCCTGCCTGCCTAATCACCCCTAACCACCTTTGCCTGCCTGCCTGATCACCCCTAACTGCTCCACTACCAGCCTCTTTGCCCCTGACTACTTCTCTGCTGGCCTGATCACACCTAATCGCCATTCCTCTTTTGTAAGCTCATTTGTGCCTGGCTGGTCCCTATACCTCTCTCCCCAGTGTTGAGTGTCTGAGCTGTTACAGCATGACAGCATGAGGGTGTGACAACCATTTGCATATTAGCTCTTTATTATATAGGTTAATATTCTTATTTTTTCATTTCTTTAGATAGTACCTATTAACTTTCTGTTATGAGAAATGATAAAATTAGCATGCTTCCTATTTCTTCTCCCCTCTCATTTTCTGTCTATGTTATCTTTTTAATGTTTAATAGTATGGTTACATTTCCTGATATTTCTATTATTTGATCTGTCAACTTTAAAGATATCTCTTGATTCTCAACTATTACAGGTGAAGCAATCAACAAATTTACTCTAACTTCTATTTTCCTCTACCTCTCCAAATTCTCATTAGTTAATATTTTCTAAACTGTTAGGACACATACACATATATCTGTTTTTTCACCATGTTCCCTCACATTTGGTTTAAACTTTGCCTATAGTTAAACATATTCAATGCTCTCTGCCTGGGCATCAGGCAGAATTTCCAAAGTCATCAAGAAGAGTTAATCGAGACAATGTCCCCTGTGTTCCTGCATGTTGAAGACAGCCTGGACAAATTATAATCTGTATATGTGAAGGATAGTTTGGCTGGATATTTAATCTTTGGCTCACATGTTCCTCTATGAGTAAGGTGACCAGACGTCCTGCTTTTGGTGGGATAGTCCAGATTTTTAACTATTTATCCTGCGTCCTGCGGCATTTTAAAAAAGTCCTGATTAGTCTTTGTAATATTTTAAGTAATAATAAAAAAAGAAAGAAAGAAAAAAAAAATACCCCCCCTCGTCCCGGTCAATGGTGTACTGCTTTAAATCTGGTCACCTCATCTGAGTATTGTATGAGTTTTCAAATATTGACAGTTTGGTGTAGGCTCTTCATCTGCTGGGAAATTTTGCTGTTCTTTTACATATTTTTATTTCTTAGAGTATCTTTTCATGATGCTGTAACAGTTAGACTTCTGGCTGGAGGTCATGAAGTCTGGAAGACCACCTAGGGGGACATTTCTCCTCCTGTACAAGCACAGAGGTAGACTATTTTCTGCAGTATGGCTCATCTGTGTGACAGTTTCACCCTATCCCTTACGTTTATCTGGTCCAAATAAATCTAGAAGGCCTCTACTATAGCCTTGCTCACCCCAGCTCCTGACCCATTCCAGCAGTGTTTGCATTTTTGGGAGAGCCTCTTATCTTCAGGAGGTGGCTCGATCTGAGCTCTGGTATCTTCTGAGCTTCTATTCTCCACCTGCTCCTGTGGCTTTTGGCCATTCTTACACTACTTAGAAGCCAGTAGATTATATATATATATATATATATATATATAATATATAAAATAAAGCTTTCAATGTCCAGTTTTTTTTCTTCCTTAGACTTTTGCCATTTTCCTAGGAAAAGGAGCAAAAAGCGGAGTTATCCAAGCTTATTTCATGTCAAATATTTCATAGCATTTCCTATTTATAAGAACTGGACTTAATAAGAAAGGAAGGGGCTTATGGGTTCCAAAGATCCAGAGTTTATTTCACTCAGAGCATAGATTCTATTTATAAACTACATTGTAGAAAACCATACATGATGATTACAGAGCAGTTTTCCTCAACCCAAAGGAAATAAGAGAAGAATCAGATTTCTAGAAGGAATTGATGTGGAAGAAAACATGGCAAGATTACACAAAGGACTCTGAGAAGTGTCCAGAACTCTGGACACAGATTTGGAATCTAAAGATCTCAGAGCAGACAGGACTATAGCTTAGCTTTCCAAGATATAACTTGGGAAGGTGAGTTTTAGAGCAAGTCTCCAACACAACACCTGAAAAATGGGAAAAAAAATATCTAAGAAAGTTGTTTATACAAAATGTACCCATGAATATAGAAGTGATACAAGCAAGAGAGAAGCAAGAACATGTAGACTCTGAGACCAGAGGCCATGGGTGAAACATAGCATCAGTAATAGATGTCAAGGCACTACAACAGGGATCAGACAGATGAACTACAGCTTCTTGGATGTCAGCAAGTTCAGAAAACATCACTTGGACCAAAAACCCCTACTCAAAGCCAGAATGATGCAAAAGCAACAACATTCCTCCAAACACAGATTATTCCAGAAGAGGAGGAAGGAGAGGAAGGGAACAGTCAACCAACTGAATATTTAACTTGATTTGACCACACATAAATTGTAAGTAATTGGGACATCTTGAATTGCTCAGATTATCTTTCTTCCATCTTCTAAAGGGAAGCTATAGAACTGAGTTAATTTCATTCATAGAGACAAATATTACTAGAATTTTGAACACTTAGGTTAGTGATTATAAAACTTCATGGTACATGTGAGGGCTTGCCTGAAATTCCCAGGAACATTCATGCAAAACATACTTGCACCATGAACTAATGCAAACCTTAGACAAGAATTAGAGCAAGTCAGAACCATGATGCCGTGAGAGAACTGTATACAGAAAACAAAAGCTTTGTACCCCTAACTGTGAAATTAATTTCATTGAGAATATATTGATTGTCAGCAGAGGAGTGACAGAGTTATGTTTAAGGTTATCAGCCCAATTCTAAAATGCAAAAGAAATACTCAGAGGGAAGGCTGATTCCAGGAGTTGCAAGGTAGGCCATAAATGTAACAAGGCCCCGTGTTCCAAGTGTGAGGAGAAGACCCTGGAGAGCGGAGACACCATGATGATGCAAGAGCCAAGCATTGGTAAATGTCCATCAGCTTCAGCATCCAGGACATAGTGATGGGACCATCACTCCTCGAGGGAACCAGTGGGCATCCCGCGGCATTTAGATTGGGGTCCTGTCCATAATTTCCTACAACCCTAAGTAGAGACTGCCCTTAGTTATCCCAGTTTTATAAGGCTTTTCTGTAGTACTGACTACTTGGGAGGCAAAGGTAGCAAAGAGACATTCTAAGGCAAGCAGTGATGATTCTACAGTAAAAACAAATGACAACTTCATGCATGATCCATGAATAACTCCATAATTTCAGAGATTCTGAGAAGTAAATTATGGTTAAACAAAATTTGAACAGGGATCTAACTATGGTACACTTGGCAAACCATGCTTCTCCTAGGGATGTACATACTCATTGGGGGGGATAAAAAAAAAAAAGAAGATAATTTTGAAAATTTAACCAATGCAATTTATGTTTTCGGTCATTCTTAAGTTCTTAATGGTCTCAAGACTCTATTGATTGAATAAACAGTATTCATTGCCTCAAGGAAGGGTGATAGGGCAGATCCAATTTAGAGCAAAAAGTCGCCATTTCATTTTAAGTTTGAAAATAGTTTAAAAATCCAGAGCAAGGCAAGAAGAAAGGTAAATTCACAAGGGCCATGCCTAGAAACTCAGGATGGTGGAAAACAGATTCAGAGGAATCCCAGAACATAAAAGCAATTGTTTGGCCTCTCTAGGTGAAGCCCACAGCACTTCAAATGTTCTAGAGAAGGTTTAAATCCAACATAGAATAATATCCTGTTAACTAACAATGGTTGAATCGTTATTTAACAATTGGGCTTTTGAGGTCCTGATCTGAGTGCGATGTGGGACAGCCACTGGGTGCTTGCACTGAGAAAACAGGTGAACTGAAAGAAACCTCAGGTTTAGAACAGGAAGATAAAGAAACCAGTGTCTAACTACTGGAGGTTCTTGGAGGGCAGTGGATACACCAGATGCTCAAGTCCAGGCAGGGCCAGTTATAATTGCTGGACCAAATGAGCACAGAGGATAATAACACTTGGGTCAGATGACCCATCCCTAGGCTAGAATAATATTTTTAATAGTCTCTTCTTCAACCCCTTCCTGACCCAAGTTTCAGTTCAACCCCTGGCTTTAAAGAAAATGAGGAAGACTCATGAACTGACTGATTTAAAACCTTAAATTGACCACATTCAATTCAAAAAATTACTGAATGAACGTGAATTGGCAATACAAAAATTTCTACCATCAGAGAGACTGGGGTTTCTTAAGTTTAAGTAGTTTCAGTTCTAGTGGGAAAAAGAAAGCATTTTCATTTTATATATCCAGATTTTGGGACCATGAAAATTAAACTCAATATATATGGTAAGAGTGGCAGACGCATAGCAAACATTTAATAAGTTATTGCTATTGGGTGTTATTATATCTTTCCACTTTTATTTGAACTTTATGCTTTAATTCCATCACCTTTTAGGCCTCAGGAGCCCTCCATTAAAGCAAATACCTTAAAAATGTCCTGTTAGTTTATCAGGTGGCACAAAAGTCCTGACAAATAAAATCTGGGGGTCTTAGGGAAGTGATATAATCATGGGAATTTGGAGGAGTGAAAGGGTAGAGATAAGGACTGAGGTTTGAGAGGGGAGCATTCTAGAAAAATGTATCTAGTTTGTAATTTTGCCTGGAAAGGAAAACAAGCTCATCTGGACCCCGGTCACAAATGACTTATTTGTACCAGGATGACATTCAAATAATTGATGATGAGAAACTTAGCTTAATATTCCTGCCAACCAGGCTGTATTGAGAAACCAAATTTTTAACACTGCCTTGGTAAATCTGGGATCAGAATAAATGCTTTGGTGGTCTTGCAGGCTATTTCCATCCCATTGTAGTAGCCCCAGGTACTGCTTTTCTCTCCATTAAAGGGCTGTCCCAGCGCACTTACTTCTATTCCAAAGTCAGGCCACCCTCTTTCTTAGAAAATACTAACAGAAATAAAACACTCTTCCCCAATCAGTTTCCTCTTTCTGTTCTCTAGGCGTGCTACCCTCCAGTTTGTGTTTGTTCACAGCATCCTTTTCCTTTCGACACACATTTTCTAAGGACACACATTTTGTAACAGATTGTAAAGTCATTGTACATTATTGTTTATTCCTAATATTCTTGGTTGGCCATTTTACCAGCATATAAGGATCTGTCATTATTCTTCATGTCATTACCACAATGATTCTGAATCACAGTGGCAGAGGGTTACATCTGTCAAGTCTATTGTCTGATTCACATACTTATAAGCTTCAATCATTTCCTAGTCAAAATTTCTTACTGTTTCCTTTGACTTTCTCCTAGATTTGGGGATCCTTCTTAGTTTGGGGCTTGTATGGCTTTGTCTATTGACTGTAAATGCCTAATCACATTTTATTTTTATCCAGTGGAATTACAAGTTTCAATGTAAATGGTGATATGAAAAATGCCCCCAAAACAACATTTTTTGTGTTATCAACACATACCCATCAGAGCTATTAATCTTCAGTCTTCAATCTTCTCTTAGACCCTAAGCAAATTCTCTGTCCATACTTGTAATTACTTAAATGAGTTTATATCCCGTATAACTAATTGTAAATAAATCCATCAGCTGTTTTAAATCCTAAAATTAGTAATCAGAGACTGAGCACTACTATTTTTATTATATTATAACTGATGAATAATGATAGCAGAAGTTTTTGTCTTTAATTTAAGGAAACAAAGCCATCTTATTTAAAATATTAATGTTACACCTATGAGTGTGAGCCTTTTCATGTATATTTGGGTAAGAAGAATTCCTTCAACATATATTAGAGACTGACTTATTAATTCATTCAATAATTAAATCAGAAGGTATTTATTGAGTGCCAACTACATTCTAGGCACACTTCTACGCAATGTGAATACATTAGTTAAACAAAACAGACAGCGAATATCTCTCTTTCCTGAGGTTACAACCTAGAAAGGAATGGTCAGGAGAATGGTTTAAAATGTATTTTCTAAGACTGTAAATTATAGCATATTGTGTGCTAAAAGGAATGTTCAGTAAAGAAGGAAAATTTGGTGGTACAGAAGTGAGGAAACAATTACTGGAGCAAAACACATAAGTGAGTGAGAAAAGAAGGAATTTAATGCCAAAGATGGAGGCGTTTGAATAGTAGCGTTATGGTTTATCCATGATATCAAGAGGGAGGGTAGAGCTGAAAGGAGATGTGTAGCTGGGTGTGAAATATGTATGTGCCACTTTACTCCTGAGTGCTTCTGTTTCCTTAGGGGGAGATAGAAAATTAAATATAAATCAATAAATTATGTTTACTGTTGAGATCCTATATAATAAAAACCTAATATGCAACTTGACCTAACAGTGGAACAACTGGTGGAATGACCAGTCACTATGATGCACACTGACCATCACGGGCAGACACGCAATGCAGGAGCTGCTCCCAGCCCACACACTCAGGCTAGCAAGGTGGGTACCTATGGGGACCCCCCAATTGCCCCACTGGTTGCCCCACAGATCAGCCCTAGGGACCCTACCCGTGCACAAATTTCATGCATCGGGCCTCTAGTTGATATATAAAGAAAAATAAAGCAGGGAATGGAAATGGATGAAGTGGAGAAGTGGTTGCTATTATTTAAAAGGTTGCCTGGGAAGGCCTAACTGACTTGATAAACAGACACCAGAAGGCAAACAAATGCAACAGATGCAGACCTAATGGCAGAACAAACCAGGCAGAGTGGGTAGCAAGTGCACAGCCCTGGGGCAGTGTGACTTGGTGTGCTCAGGAACTATAAGAAGCTCTGAATGGGTGGAAAACTGTGATGGAGAAGAACGAAATGTGGGATATGGAGAGTTGGCAGGGGAGAAGAAGGAATTGCTATTTACTGAGATGAAGAAGACTGTAAGGAATAGAGTGAGGGTCAGGGTGAGCATGGGTAAGATATCCTGTTCAGTTTTAGGCAGGTTAATTTCAGGTGCCCATTACACATATGAGTACAGCTATAGAGTAGGTAGGGGGATATATAAATATGGAGTTAAGAGCACCTTGACATACACATTTGAGGATTATTAGCATGTAAATTACATTTAAGGCCATCAAGATTGGATGAGATCACTACGGGAGAGGCTGGAGATAGTTAGGAAATCCAACAATGAACATGGGTACTCAACACTGGAAAACTGGGATCGGGGGAAGAGAAGAAAGGATGAAAGAATGTGGTGTTGTGGAAGGCAAGGGAAAAATATATTTCAAGGAGAAGATAGTTCAACTATCTCTTTAACTGTCAGTGTTAGTGATATAGGTCCATCTTCTGGACCTATCTGTGCCAAGTACTGCTGATAGGTTTCGAAGATGAAGACTGAGCAGTTACTAATGGATTTAAGCACTAGATGTAATTGTTGTGGACCTTAACAAATGCAGTTTTAGATGAGTGGTGGGGATAAAAGTCTTATTGAATTGGTTTCAAGAGAGGAGAAATTGAGTACAGAGAAAAAATAGAGCACTTCTTGGCAGAATTTTGTTACAGCAAAGAATAGAGAAGTGGGGTGGGAGCTGGAGGAGACTGGGTGATCAGGAGAATGGTTTTAAAATGTATTTTCTAAGACTGTAAATTATAGTGTATTGTGTGCTAAAAAGAATGTTCAGTAGGAAGGGAAAACTTGGTGATGCAGAAGTGAGGAAACAATTGCTGTAGCAAAATACATGAGTGAGAAAAGAAGGAATTTAATGCCAAAGGTAGAGGAGTTGGCTTTGGATAGTAGCGTGATGGTTTATTCATGATATCAAGAGGGAGGGCAGAGCTGAAAGGAGGCGGGCAGCTGTGGGGTGAAACATATATGTGACACTTTACTTCTGAGGGCTTCTGTTTCCTGAGGGAAATAGGAATCAAGGCTATCAGTGGAAAAAATGAGGATGGAAGACCAGACATTGAACCAGGAAATGTCCAAGGATTATTGGGCAGTACTTACATCCCAAAGGAATATTATGGAATTCAGATTGCTTGGGAAATTATTTCCAGAGTATTAAAAAGTGTCTTGGAAAAACCTGGTGACTAAATATTGGAGGGAAATATTATATACTATGTTGGCTCTGTTTTCTAGAGCAACAATGTCAATTAAGAAGTTAATAGCTACTTCAGAATCTTCTTCAAAAAAGGCTGTTTATCATTGTGCAACCAAATTTTCCCCAAAAGTTTAAGAGCATAGAACTCTTTGTGTAGTATTACCTATTGGCATCCTCCAGAATACCAAAGGTGTCCATTCATTCCCCAAGAACGACTCTGCATTTGCCACTATTCCATGTATAAGGGGCAACCACTGAACTAGATACAAAACACAAGAGACTTTAAACCATTATAGAAGTGGTAATCTTTCCCCAAATTTCCTCATTCATGAGCCATAAATTCAGTCTAAAGGGAAAAACAATGTGCTGGGAACCAGGAACTCAGACCAGACATGCACAGGGTAGGCGATTTTGGCAAGTCTTCAACTCTAAAGTAACTAAATGTTCACGAACAAGTTCACTCCACTGGCGGTGGGCACAGACTACACAGTGATTAAGAGTATTTGTCTGTAGTCCATCAACTTAGGAGAAAATCTCAGCTCCGGCTCCTGCTAGCTGTGTTACCTTGGAAACAAGTTAACGTCCATGGATCTCAGTTTTCTTCTGTGTAAAAAATAGAAGAAGATATCACCTACCTCGCTGGCTATTGTGAGGCTTGAATGAGAAAAAAGAAAACACGTCGAACACTGAGCACATTGATTTTTACACGTATATTGTAATGTGAGAATGCAGTAGCAGATAGGGAGCAGCACTTGTCTAAATTAAAAGTCCTATGAAATTGTAAATCGGCATTAGTTCTTTATTAACAGTGTGGCAAAGGAAATTCAATTTAAAATGTCCTTAAACGAACACAGACAGATTTGGCTCTTAAAAGGAAGGCACCAACCTCTTGCTCCTTGCCAATATCCCTAATCTGATTCCCGCCACCCCCCCCCCCCGCATTTTGATAACAGTCTACATCAGAGGCTTATCAAACTTGTACTGCATTATTGCAGAAAGGAATGGCTTTTCTGCTGGGATAATAACAGTAATAAAATAATATTATTTTATATCTTTGGTCTAGCGTTTCCTTTACAAGCAGGTATTACTCCGGATGGGAAAATAAAGGTTACAGGAGAGTTAATTGACTAGTGAAGGTCAACAATATGGCACAATCATTCTGCTCATAGAGCAGTGGGAAAGTCTGTATTTATGACATGTTTATAACTCCATGGTTAAGATATTCACCTAATATTTTTTATTCAAAGGCCTCTGGCCATTTAAACCTCTCTCTCTTTAATTTGAATGTGTTTTGCTAGCTATTAATGTCCTTTAAGTACCTGCTTTATGCTCACTTTAAGATTTGGACTTACCAATTTTCAAGAAGTTCTACTTTGACAAAATTTCAAGCTAATTACAGCGTTTTGAAAAAACATGTTCAAGTTAAAAATAAAGGCTTTTTTATGTTTGAAATTTCAAATAATTAAGTTTGCTTGCTTATTACAAAAAGATAATGTGTAGGCTTTGTGATGCCAAGACTCAGAAATACACCACATTTTGCAGATAGGCTTCAACTGTGTTTGAGTGTGTTTGCTTTCAACCTCAGAGGCTGATCCAAGACCAGCCTCAGAAGTAGAAGCTAAAAACTAAAGTCTAGAATTTATTGCCAAATCCATACAGAGTTGCCTATCTCCTTTCTAACTGTGATGCTTCTACATAAAATGGTAAAATATTCCTCTGCTCCTTGATTACATGTTACTAAATAGAAGTAATATTTGTAAGTATTTGGGGGTTTAAATTATATAAATATGTTTATTGGTACATGATTGTAAGAGACACAGATCCCAAATGTGGATGTGCATGAACGGACACAAGTCAACACACGTGCACAAAAAGAGATAGAATTGCACGTGGTGTGCATCTAGATTTTCACAGCAGACCCAGCCATATGTTTCTTGTCTAGGCGGCTGCCCAGGGAACTCATGCATGTGAATAACAGTTCTACAGGCAAGAAGCCATGTAAACAATGAGCATAACTCACAGTGAAACAAAGAGGCATGCTAATAGCAAACTGTATATATATATATATATATATATATATATATATATATATATATATATAATAAAAGAGTAATATGCAAATTGACCTTCACACCGTTACACCCACAAGCCACGCCCACAAGCCACACTCACCAACCAATCTGGAGAAAATATGCAAATTAACTCACCTAAGAGGGCAGTGGCCATGGAGCTGGAGTTTCCCCGGGTAATGGAGGAAGCCAGGGCCCTTCGGGTCCTGAGCTCTACTCAAGGCTACAAAGTTTCAATTATAGAAGATAAACAAACCCTAGATACCTGCAGGGCAGAGACCTTGGGTTGCCAGGGGCAACCCATGCTTCGAGTGGGGAACCAAAGCAACAAAGTTTCAATTATAAAAGTTAAATAAATCCCAGATACCTGCTTCCAGCCAGGAACTCCAGTAGGGGCCCAAACCCTGAAGGGGATGTAGGAAGCCTGAAAAAGCCATCAGCTGGCCAGGCACACCAGCAGGTGGGCATTCCCTGAGAGGTTCCAGACTGCAAGAGGGCACAGGCTGGGCTGAGGGACCCTCCTGAGTGCACAAATTTTTGTGCACCGGGCCTCTAGTCTATATATATATATATATATATATATATATATATATATATATATATATATATAGAGAGAGAGAGAGAGAGAGAGAGAGAGAGAGAGAGAAAGGGAGAGAGATTTCAGAAAGGAAAGAGAAGGAGAGAGAGATAGAAACATCAATGATGAGAAAGAATCGTTGATCAGCTGCCTCCTGCACATCTCACTCTGGGGTCCCTGACCAGAACTGAACTGTGACCTCCTGGTTCATAGGTTGACACTCAACCATTGGGCCATACTGATTGGGCTCAATCAAACTTTTTAAAATGAGTAATTCTGATAAATTAATAAATGATAAAGTAATGTAATCATCCCAGTGTAAAAAATAAACTGATATTTGATCATGAAGAATTCATAGCATTTTGCACTGTAAGATGTGACAGTCATATCCTCTCCCTGACTTTTGTCTGCATGTACCTTTATTGTAACTTCTCTAGAGTCAGCCAGGACAGTCCCAAGCACTTGCTTAATAAACAGTGGTTAAAGTCTATGAATAGTTTGTTGATTTTGTCATTGCAATAGGAAAGAACTGCTTTCAGCTTCACAGAAATAAAGAATGAAACTTAAGTTCTTTTCCATTTTATGAACTAAATAGAAGGTATACTTTCTGCTTAGTTTGAGTATGGGGTGGGTAGTTGAATAAAGCTACAGAATTTCATTCATGTAAGAAAATTTTTCTGTGTTAAACATAAGCCTTATGTATCACTTGATGTTTTCTTCTGAGAAAATACAGTCACTCTGTCTAATTCAATGAGAAAAATATTTAATAGTTAATGAGGATTTGTGGAATTGAAAATTGTAAGCAAGACAGTATTTCAATACAACCACTCTAAAATAACTAAGTAGACTTCCTCTATTGTGTTTATTTACCCTTTCTATAGCACCTATCATCTTAATACTTAGGCATGAAAACATCAGACATAATGTGAAGATGAAAATATAATGACTCCATCTACTTTTTCTCTCTCAGTGAGTTAAAATATAGATAGTGTTCAGCTATACATTTATTCCCCTATAATACACTGTTTAGCTCCTAGAACTATTGAATGATTTTCATACAATAAATATGTAGTGATTGATTTAAAAGAAAATGAAAGTATGACATTGTATTTTAATTAAAAATTAGTCAGTAGTTTATTTAAATGCAAATATGCAGATATACAGCACGTCTTCAAATAACATCATTTCACTCAATGTCATTTTGTTATGTTAATGGATGTCACAGGAATTTAACTCTTGTTTATATCAATTATCTCCTAGTAAAATTTTTATTACACATTTGGCTTAAAGTCTCAAAACCTATTGCTGATATTAGTAAGGAAATATAGTTGTAAGTTGTCAGAATAGTTAATGGCCATGCATTGAATTTTTCTTGTTCTGGTTTCATTCTCATTTTTGAAGAAACCTTTTCTCTAGCCATGGTCTTGTGATAACCTGTTGAGTTTCTAATACCCATACTATTGAGGTCATTCAGCTCTTTCTCACCAACAAAAAATATATGGAAATGAGTTGTATTATAACAGTTAATGACACCTTGTACAAAATCCTTATAATTGTAGATTTGAAGATACAGTGGTATGCATATAAGCATAATCAATGGACATAAGACTCTGGGGAGGTGGAGAGGAGGGAGGAAGGTCAAGGGAAAAAATGGAGAGTTATCTAACACAAGAAAACAAAATTTAAAAAAAAGATAAAGTGGTATCAAGGAATCAGATACCTCAGTGTTCTCATCTATGCAATGGGAATTGTACTCATTCTTAAATATTTACTGAATGCCAGCTCTATGCTAGACACTTTCCACACATTGGGCTGCAGCAGTGAACATGAGAGAAAAATTGGTCCTTGTGGAAATCCTACTGTAGGGGAGGCAGGCTGCACATAGATAATAAGCAACAATATAAAAAGCAAAATAGATAGCATTTTAGATGGGAATGTCAACCAATGTCACTGGGGCTAGTTCAATACTAACAGGAATCCCTAATTTGGGATGCAGTGAAAAAGGAAATTTATTTAGTGCAAACAGCTCAACAATGACATAGCACTGCTGTGAAAACAGCACAACTGTAGAACAGTTCTGGGGCCAGGTGGCCCTGGGGCCAGGCCTCTCTCTAGCTAGACAGCTATCAGGAGTGACATTTTCCAGTTTCAGCTCAACCAAGGATACAACCAAGTCTTCTATCTTCCATGGAAAAAGGAAGTGTGCTTCCCAAGCCCTGATGGAGACCCGACCTCTGGTCCCTGTTTGATCTGTCCTCATGCAAATGAAGACTCCAAATTTTTAAAGACTGATTAATCCAAAAAGCATTGTCCTTAGTCAGAATAGAGCTGCTGTGATTGGCCAGAGCTGTGCAGCTCTGACTGGATAGAGAAAGCCTCAATCTTATTGGTTGAAATAGGATTCCGGAAACTGCTTTATAAAGGCTGGCTCAGATGGCAGAAACACAGTGCAGGCAGGCAGGTTAGCTTAGAGGCAGGTAGTCCAGTAAGGAGCTTCTCCATTAGGCTCAGCTTTTTAAAATTTGAGCCCAGTTAGCCACCAGGATCCCTTCTTAGTATCCTTTTTTCTCTCTCTCAGAGTTCATAGTAATAGGTGTTGTATAGAAAAATATTAAAGTGAAGAAGTCTCAGAGTGCTTGTGGGACTTGTAATAGTTTAGCAAGACTCACACTGAGGAAATGAAGACAATAGTATAGATTCCTAGGATTCTTGTGAAGATTAAATGGATTATGTGCAAAATACTTTGAATAGTGTGGCACGGAGTAATCTAAACTAATAAAAGCGAAATATTAAAATTAACCGTTTCTCCGAGACAGGGTAAGCCACGCCCACCAGCCAATCAGAGCGGCTGTATGCAAATTAGCCCAGCCAACATGGCGGCCGCCACTCTTGGACCTGCGTAAACAGCCCTTTCCATTGCGGCAGGAGAGAAAGTGAAGCTGCGCCCCTCAGCTCAGCTCCGATTAAACTGCCTCTAGCGAAACACAGCTTTTTGAAACATTGTAACAATCATAGAATCCTCCGGAGCTGAAGGAAAGAGCAGCTCCGGCCTAACCAGTGAAAGTAACAATTGTTTCATTATAGACGCTGCGAGGTGAGGCACAGGAGGCTTCGTTAGTAGTTAGAAGGCCGCCTTAAAGGAACAGTGTATCAATTATAGGAGATAAACAAAGGCCTTCAAGGAACAGTATCAATTATAGGAGAAAAAACTCCAGAACCTGTGTCCAGCCAGCCTTGCTGGGACGTTGGGTCAATGGGAGCTGTGGGCAGCCTTAAAGCCCCTCACCCAGGCTGGTCAGGCATGCCAGCAGGTGGGCATCCCCCGAGGGCTCCCAGACTGCGAGAGGGCACAGGCCGGGCTGAGGGACCTCCCGAGTGCACAGAGCGGCTGCAGGGCGGGACAGCGCAGGACCC
>PVJC01030698.1:0-21047 GCA_004026665.1 Murina feae
CACCTGCACTGAACCTCTTGGCCTGGGTTGGGAGTGATCTCATGATACTGCAGGTCATGTTACGGTTTCTGGGAAGACAGAGATCCCACCTGTAGCACCTGCAGTGGGGGATCCATTCTTGGCAGAGTGAGTCAGGAGCCCGGTTGTCTCATGTTTGTTCACGTCTCTCTACAGGTATGTGCAGCTTGGGCATGAACTTGGCTGGCTGGGATGTTTTTCTCATCATTATTCCTATCACATTGTCAATGCCAAGGAGAGAGAGCAGAGAAAAGCAGACCAGTCCCTGGAAGGTGCAAAAGTTGGTCATGAAGAGTGAGCAAGTAGAATCTCTTTAGTCAGGTGGAAATAAACACGCATGCTGGTATCAGTGGACACTGTGTAGTGGGGAAGTGGAGGATTCAGGTTTAGGGAAAGTCAATGAAATGAACACTGCTCTTGGAGCCAAAAGGCCTAATGCAGCGGTTCTCAACCTGTGGGTCACAACCCCTTTGGCGTCGAACGACCCTTTCACAGGGGTCACCTAAGACCATCCTGCATATCAGATATTTACATTATGATTCATAACAGTAACAACATTACAGTTATGCAGTAGCAACGGAAATAATTTTATGATTGGGGGGGTCACAACATGAGGAACTATTTTAAAGGGCCAGAAGGTCGAGAACCACTGGCCTAATGGAATTCTGACTCCAGACACATGGATTTAGGGAAGTTCCTTAGTCCCATGGACATTAGTTCTTCATATCTGTAAATGGGATAATGGGATACGAGACCCACAGGGAAGTTGTCAAGGTGGAACAGGAGATGGACACGAAAGAGCTTTATACACACGGTAGAAATAGCGAGTGTCATGCTTTTTGAGTTCTAGGATTGATTTTCTTGACCTGGACACTCTCTTCTTGCTCAAGGTCATCATCCATTGGCCCTCACTGTTGCCTCTCCTGCACTCTTGGGGTGTGAGGAAGGTGGAGCTGCGGGGATGGGATGCTGTAGCAGGTCCCGGGCCTTCTCCTCACCCAGGTCAGGCCTTGTTCCTGGGCAGCGGTTGGAGGGAGCATCCAGGGAGCCAGGCTGGGTTTCACTCCACCTGGTCTGCAGTTGCCAAGAGGCCCAGCCCAGTGCTCAGCCATGTCTGCTGTCCCTTTTTCTGTATTCTAAAGACACACTCACCTGTGCCACACTCAGGAAATAGCAGAGTGATCTGAACATATTAGGATGGCCCTATGGAGATGGGAGAATGAAGACTCAGATTCAAAAAATGGCTGGGATGCCTCGCTAGGGTGGCTTAGTGGTTGAGCATCGACCTATGAACCTGGAAGTTGCGGATCCATTCCCGGTCAGGGCATATGCCTGGGTTGCTGGCTTGATTATCAGTGGGGGGCATGCAGGAGGCAGTCAATCAATGATTCTCTCTCATCATTAATGTTTCTATCTCTTTCTCCCTCTCCTTCCTCTCTGAAATCAATGATAAAAAAAAAAAACTGTCTGGGATGGGCTCACCCCTCACAAGATACAGGGCCTGGAGTGGGACACCAGCACTGACAAAGACAGGGAACACCTGTTCTGGCACAGTGCCCCAGGTCGTAGGAAGGTCACCCAGGAGCCAGACACAAGGCTCCAGGCAAGCTGCCTATAAATAGCACTGGGATCTGTACCCGCACACTCCCGGCCGCGGTGGACAGGGTGGTGTGCACAAGCCTGGGGTACAATGAATGGGGATTGTTACGCAGGAGATGGCTTGTATTCATCTGCACTGCTTGGGCCTGCGCCAGCCCCTTTTCTCCAAGCAATTCCATTTTGGCTATTGTGCCGATTATGGCTGATCATTATCTTGGTTGTTTATCCAGTTGCTGTATAGATTGACTTTCTGAATGTCAGGGTTTGGCTGTTTCCATAACAGGAAGCCGCTTGCTGTCTTACTGTGTTAAGAAACTCCAGTCTACACAATAGAATCCCAAGAAAACCCTAAACACTCCATTTGTCGGGGGAGCCTCATTGAATCCTGCTCTTATTGTTTCTTTTATAGGCTGAATCCTGTATTTACAGTCATGGGTTGTGTGTGTGTGTGTGTGTGTGTGTGTGTGTGTACAGGATATCATGCCTGACTTTTCACTTTCCACGTTTTCCACCTGAACCTCAGCACAGATTAGGGTGCCAAGAATCCAGGACCTACTAAAGCTGGAGGTGGTGTGTGTGGGGAGGGGTGGAGACGGGGGACAAGCAGGACCCTGTTCCTGGAGAGTTTCCTCCTGGTTCTCATTGGGTTGCCTGGCCTTCGGATAAAAGTTGGCGTTCGTGTTTCCATACCAAGGCTCAAACAGAGCAACATTGAACCCAGGTGCCAAGACCCTTATGGAGGAAATCAAAGATCAAAGGGGAGGCATTCGGCCCTGTTTCTGTGTGTCACTATTATTTACTATCTTCTGAGGAGGTTTCCATGCCTAAGGGACTTCACTGGGCACCTGGTTAAATATCATGGGCTCATTTTGAATTGTATCAGGCTCTCCCTGCCCGTCCTCAGCTGCCAAGCTTACAGAAGAATTCAAGCGGAGAGCGGTTGGAGAGTCTGAGGTCTCCAAGGAGAGCTGCCTCCTTCAGAGCAGAGACTCGAGGCACCAGAGAATCAGATGTAATTAGAGCTTTGCCAGGGGCTCCTGGAGGGCACAAGCCTCCCCAGCCTAGTATCAGGTGGTGGAATGCCTGCCAACCTGAACTCTTAGGACCCTTATGAGTTTGCAGTCCTTGGGATGCAGATAGAAAAACAGCCTGAATTCCTTGGGAGTAGATCTCCTGGTTATCTTTAAATCTGACACAGAAAACGCTGCTTTGGTTGAAGTTTCTTTTGTAACAATATATTTTCATTGATTTCAGAGAGGAAGAGACAGCTAAATTATCGATGATGAGAGAGAATCATTGATCTGCTGCCTCCTGCACACCCCACACTGGGATTTGGGAATGTGCCTAGCATGTGCCCCGACCAACCAGGAATCAAACCGTGACCTCCTGGTTCACTGGGGGATGTTCAACCACTGGGCCACGCCTGCTGGCCAGGCTGGTTGGAGAATTTTGGTGTTCTATGGATCAGACTATTACTTCCACCTTGTTCTACTACCCTTCAGGGGCTCTCAGGGGAAAGAGCCCTGCACCCTGTGATGGGAGTTGTTTAGCAGTAGAGGGCGCTGTTTACCTAAAATCCAAGCATGAACCATGGACAGGAGAAAGAATTTGGATGCCCTAGGAATGGTCGTCTAACTGGTTCTCTTGTCTCCTCCAAAACATGTCCAAACCAGCCCCATGGATGAGAAGGTCATAAGTTCACAAGCGCTCCAGGTCTTCCTCGGCAACTCAGTCCTGCTACGCAGTCCTTCTTCCCTGGAAACCCTTAGACCGACCTGCACCCATTGTGTTATGTTTCCTCTGTTCTGTTTCACTGACTTTGAACCTCCTGTTCGTATTGCAGCAGATTGGGTTACTTCCCTGAGATGCCTTCCCTCTATTATTCTTGTTCACCCAGCATTCCCTACCATCTTATGTTCCTGGGGTGGGCCCAGGGGAGGGTTGGGATAGTACTAACCTGAACATTTGCTGATTAAACGGAATATTTCTGAAAGTTCAGGATAAAGCTAGATTTTATAAACAGTAAATAATGAGCATTTGATTATTTATTGGGCTTATAAGTCAGAAGCTTGGTTTCTGTAAAAGACAGGCAAAAATCAGAACCATTCTCATGGGCTGCGATTCATGGGAAAATGCCCCCAAGACATGAAAATAACAAGCCATCCACAGTGTTCTTCTCTAAATACTTAGCCACATTTTTGTGGGTGAAGTTAACTTTATTCAGATTCGGCCTTGATCTAGATGCAATGGGAGGTTTACCATGACGCCAATGAACGTTAAGCCTCATCACTGGCCAAGTGCCCGAACAATGTGTTCCGACAGTATATGTTTTTGTGAAATCAGCAAAAGTAAGATATTTCCATGACAAATTGGTTAAGACTGTTGTTTGTTTCCACTCTGGCTTCTCCTCCATCACTCTTATGATATGTACCAAAGCATGACTCACTGTCCTGATGTAGAAATGGCTTCCAGGCACACCCCAATGGCCTACTGGTGCCATGAGATGGAAGTTCAAGACCAGGAACATGCCTGGGTGGAACATGTATTAGGGCTCCCAACCCTAGAAGTATATATCACGCAGAGACATAAGATTTGCCCTAACCAGTTTGGCTCAGTGGGTAGAGTGTCGGTCTGCAGACTCAAGGGTCCCAGGTTCGATTCCGATCAGGGGCGTGTGCCTTGGTTGCGGGCACATCCCCGGTGGGGAGTGTGCAGGAGGCAGCTGATCGATGTTTCATGTTTCTAGCTCTCTGTCCTTCTCCCTTCCTCTCTGTAAAAATCAATAAAATACTTTTTTAAAAAGATCTGAAATATACATAGCCAGGGCTTGACTGGATACTTTTCTGGTTTTGTGAGATTCCTGGAGTTTTTTATCTTTTAAAAATATGTTATTTGGGCAACACTATGGAGAAAGTCAAAAGATCCTTTGTTGCCAGGATTAGGAGGAGGGAGGGTGAAAAGCTGGAGCATAGGATTTTTAGGGCAGTGAAACCATTCTGTATGATCCTACACTGGTGGGTACATATCATTACACATTTGTCCAAACTATGGACTTTGGGTGATAATGATGTGTCAATGTAGGTTCATTAATTGTAAAACAAAACAAAACAAAAGGACCACTCTGGTGGGAAATGTGGGGAGGACTATGCCTGTGTTGGGCAGGGTGCATTATGGGAAATCTCTGTACCTCTATTTTGCTGTGGATCTAAAACTGCTCTAAAAATAATCTTTTAAAAATAGGCAATTTGTTGCAGGCTGTTTACTCATTCCAAATAAATATTCACCTTTGAGCCTACTTATGCATTCACAATCTTATATTATTTTTCTTTAAGACGTTCCCAGATTGTTGAGGTTCCCACAATATGCAAATCTGACCTGTTTGTATGTAATAAATCCTTGCAGCTATATTAACTCAGAACTATGTCATTTTCCCATTCAAATTATAAATGCCCTGATGGTGAAAAGGTGTCTACTATTTCCTATACTCAGTCCATGAAGTAAAATGATTCCTTGGCTGGATGCGATAGACCCTCTCATGGCACTCTGTTGGCTGGAACCTGAAGAAATGGTGCTCCTGGCCTTGGGAGTAGAGTGCAAAGGATCTTGTCCTGAGATTGCTGGTCACTTGGTGTTGTCTTGAGCTAAAACAAAAAGGGATCACAGGAAGCATCTAATTTTCCATGTCATGGAAGGGAACCGCAAATCGTGAACTATCCAAGCCAGCGGCTTCAGAACTGAGTTCCTGGTGCAGAAAACAAGATAATGGCATCCTGCCCTGGAGAGCAGGGTCCGGAGGGGCTAAGAGGTCCTTCTGAGTGGTCATCCCCTCCTGATGCTCCCATCGCTGTTAATGACATGGCGACACACTGCTTCACTGACCGTTGTGTACTTTTCTATGTCTAGACATTTCGAGTTCACTCCTTTTGAGAGACAAAATTGGTGAAGTCTACATTTTGTTTTCTCTGAGTTCCTGCTTGGTTAGAGTCAAAGAAATTGGGTTTTCGACAGAAAAGATTCATGAGGGTAGATTTTTTTTCTTTGCAGAAAAGCCACCATGCAGATTCTCCCAGAGCAGAGAAAGATGAGTTGAATTGAAGATGGTAAATGAGGTTTTTCTGGCCTTTCTTCCTGTGGCCACGCCTGAAAAGAGAAGCCCTGTCATACCTGCATCGGCCAGCAGAGGGCGAGACATCCCCACTGGTAGGAAGAGAGTTGTCTCCAGAGCCAGGCTTCCTTCTTTGGTCCACCTGGATTGTACGGCCAGCTCTGCAGATTTCCCGTTATGTTCCCGCCACTCTTGAGGAGGTGGCCCCACCTAAGGAGGCTGCTAAAAGTGCCTGCACTGCTCTGGGACCTAGAGCATCTCCCGTGTCCTGGATGGAAAGCCACCTCCAATCTGCAGATCTTCTCTAGAAGAGCCTGGAAAAGGTGCTCCAAAGAAGCTCTTGGGAATAAGACAGACCCAGGAAAGTGACCCCTTGCCTCATCTCCCTAGTGCCGTCTGAACATCCCAAAGACCTCCCTGCAGCATTCCGGATCACACAGGGGGTCTTACAGAGGGTTGCCAGCTACAATACAGGATGCCCAGTTCAAATATTGCATGGGAAATACACTTGCACATCATTTTTTCTTTATCTGGAATTCAAATCAAATTGGGTGTCCTTTCTTCTTACTTGCTAACTCTGTACCACCCAGCTCTCCCGAGACAGCTAAAATATTCTAGCCCAGTACAGACCAAAAATAGGGATCCTTCTCCCTCCCCCCAGACCCTTTGCCCCAAAGACTCTGTCAAGCAGCTGCTTTATTAGGTTCGCTCTGACCTAAACTCTTCACTTCGGAAAGGGCCGGAACTGTGGGTGAAGAGGGCCCTTCACACTTTCGTTTCCTCAGCCTTGTTTGGCCTTTCAGTAGAGCAGACAGGCCTGTGCTCCACGGAGCAGGAAACTGCAAGCCAGGGAATGACTCCTCCAGGGACCTCAGTGGAGAGACTTGCAGAAACTGTGCCTCCTGACATCATAGCTGGAAAGCAGGGGGTGTGGGCCCAGAAACCAAAATACCCCCAAAGAGAGCACAGCTTTGTACCCTGAACCCCATGGCCCTGGCAGGTGGCCGGGATTCAGAGACAGGCGTGGGGGGACCTGATTGTGCAGGCGGCCTTGCCAGCAGGACACCTGGGCCCATCGCCGCCTCAGCAGCGGCCCCAGCAGCAGCCACATTTTCCTGTGCAGCCGCTGCAGCTTGTAGGATGCTGATAACAGGAACAATGCGGCAGAGGAAAAGTGCAGGAGTGGGACAATGAGCCGGCCATGGGGACTCTCCCAGGCCAGGCGGGGACCGAGGAAGGAGCTGCAGGTCCCAGGGGCCAGGCCGGAGACTGCTCTGTGTCTGGAGGTGGTTAGGGGGGGTGCCCAGAGCCCCAGGAAGGAGGGCTGGCGGCTGGCTGTCCCTCCTCAAGGCAGCCGTCACATTGTTCCAATCCCCAAGAGACTCCTCTTTCTCTCTCTGTGGGTGGGGCAGAGCCGACAGGGAATCATTAACCCGAGGAGGGACCTTCCGGGCCTCCCTGGTCAGGAGGGCAAGTGTCCACAGCTAGAACAGGAGACGCTGGTTCCCAGGATGACCACAGAGCTGACCCCAGGAGCCCCTCAACCTCAAGCTCACTTTCCTGCCTCCCTGCCTATGTCGTGACAAGCAAGAGGGCTCTTTAAACACCCCCCTCCACAGGACAACACAAAGGCAGGCCTGAGAATCACTCAGGGGGACTGGCTGCTGGGGGCAGCAGATAGACCAATATCTCAGGGTTTGGCCAAACATTAGACCTAGTTGTCTTGCTGGCTGAGTCCTCTGCTCTCAGCCAGGGGTGTCTGCTAAGGTGCCCCAGGTTGTCTATGGTACACAGCATGTGCTAGTTATAAGGCAAATGTGTGTAGAATTCAGGGTAGAGCAAAAGTAGGTTTACAGTTGTAAGTACACAAAACACAGAATTTATTATTATATTATTATATATTAACTAGAGGCCCAGTGCACAAAAATTTGTGCACTTGGGGGGGGAGGGTCCCTCAGCCTGGCCTGTGCCCTCTTGCAGTCTGGGAACCCTCAGGGGATGTCCACCTGCTGGCTTAAGTGAGCTCCCCGGGCAACTGGGCCTAAACTGGCAGTCAGACATCCATCTGGCAGCCCAGGAGCCCTTGGGAAATGTCCACTTGCCAGCAGGGAGCAGGCCTAACCTGCAGTTGGACATTCTTAGCACTGCCGAGGAGACAGGAGAGGATCCCACCACCAGTGCTATATTGGCAGCTGGCAGCTGGCAGCCTGGCTTGTGGCTGGAGCAGAGCTACCCCTGTGGAAGTGCATTGACCACCAGGGGCAGCTTCTGCATTGAGCATCTGCCCCCTGATGGTCAGTGTGTGTCATAGTGACCAGTCATTCCCAGTGGTTCTGCTGTTAGGGTCAATTTGCATATTACCCTTTTATTATTTAGGACTAGGGGCCCGGTGCACAAAAATTTGTGCACTTGGGAAGTCCCTCAGCCCAGCCTGTGCCCTCTTGCAGTCTGGGACCCCTCTGGGGATGTCCACCTGCTGGCCTGCCTGGCCAGCCTGGGTGCGGGGCTGATGGCTGTTTGAAGGCTGGCCAAGTCCCCCAGTGTGGACCCTCACCCCATTGGGGTGTGGCCAGCCTGGGTGATGGGCTGAGGGCCATTTTCAGGCTGCCCACAGCCCCTTCAGGTTTTGGGTCCCTACTGGGGTGCCTGGGCAGCCTGAGTGAGGAGCTGAGGGGCATTTTCAGGCTGCTCACAGTCCTTTCAGGTTTTGGGTCCCTACTGGGGTACCTGGCCAGACTGGATGAGGGGCTGATGGCTGTTTGCAGGCTGGCCAAGGCCCCCAGTGGGGACCCTCACCTCAGCCTGGGTGATGGGCTAAGGGCTGTTTTCAGGCTTTCAGGCTGCCCAAAGCTCCCATTGACCCAATGTCGCAGCAAGGCTGGCAGAAAACAGGTTTCTGGGGTTTATTTATCTTCTATAATTGATACACTGTTGCTTTAAGCCAGGCCTAGGCAGGTACCGAAGCCTCTGTTTGCTTCAGCTCTGTGACTTCTATAATTGAAAGAATGTTGCCTTAGTTAGAGGCCCAGCCAGCCTAGGCAGGCAGTTTCCTCCATCACTGGTGCAATGGAAGCCTGCTATTTGCTTCAGCTCCGAGGCTTCTATAATTGAAATAATGTTGCAATTATGTTGTCGTGAGCAGAGAGAGGCCGAGCTGGCCTAGGCAGACAGTTTACTCCTGGTGCAACGGAAGCCTGCTGTTTACTCTAGCTCCGTGACTGCCGGCATCCATCTTGGCTGGGTTAATTTGCATACAGCCACTCTGATTGGCTGGTGGACGTGGCTTAGGTGTCCCATAGAAATGGTAAATTTCAATATTATTCTTTTATTGGATTAGATTATTGTATTATTTTCCATATGAACAACCGTAAAACTACTTTTGCCCAGCCCTGTACACTCAACCACACCCCACCCTGCCCCAGGCCAGGATTGGAGACCGTGGGAGTCCAAGGGGTCAGTGATGAGCCTTGAGGAATATTTTCCCATTTCCTGTACAAAACCCAGACCACAGGTACTGAGACTATTCATTGCTTAGCCCACCTTATACTGGAAAGGACTTCAAGGTACCTATAAGATGCAGAAAATATAAGAAGATGAAATAAAACAAGGAAGGAAGTTGAGAGGAAAAGAAAACAAGGGCCGGGAGGTAAAATGAGCCGGGAGAGGGGTGTCCATGGCAGGGCCTGTCATGGAGGCCAGCACGCAGGCGAGGGGCACGGACACAGCAGGCCCTTTGAGAGAGAAATATGATCACCAGCTGTTGCTTGGGAAGAGCAAAAAATAATATTTAGAAAAAGAACCAAATACCAAAATGTTATTTTTTGATACTAAAACCAAAGACCAGTTCTTGCCCAAAGTCCTCATGGAGAGAATTCAGAGTGAGACAATGACGCCTTCCCCAGCAAGAGGAGCCTACTTCTCAGAGCTCCTCCCAGGTCAGACAGGGCCGAGATGGAAGGCCCTGGAAAGAGGCTCTGGGATATGGCCCATGGGCCCAGCTGTCTGCTGTTTCGGCTTTATTTTAAGGCAAAATTTTAAGGGGCAAATTCTAGTTATCAGAAGAATTGGACATATCACACAGCCCCTGGGCAATCCTCCATCGACCCTGATTCTGTTTCACCCTGGCTAGGAATCGGCTGTAAGGAGTAGGAGGTGTTTCTGTCTGTAACCTGGGAGGGCTCCTGGTTCAGCCTGGCCTCTGCTGAGCTGCGTGCTGCGGGTGGAGCCGCCATCCTCTTGTGAAAGTTCAGAGGTTTGAGAGGCTACTCCACCCGTCTCCACCGGAGGTCAGAAGGGTCAAGGACCCAGCCAAGCCAGACTGGGCCTGGCCTGTGCAAGGTCTACCTGGTCACAAGCAGGTAACCTGGCTTTTACCCTCTAAGTACTCCCACCCAACCCTTAAGCACCGCCCCTCGCACACACCTCAATCTGTATTTGTAGGTAAAACCCATTCAACCTTAGCAGCAGCATCTGTATGGGGGAAAGGTAGCAGCTTTGTTGGCAGGAGCCAGGTCACCTTCGAAGACTTCTTCCTCCACGTCATCTCCAGGATGCAGAGCAGCCATGGGCTGCACTGACTAGTGAGGTAGGTGTCAGGCGCCAGATGCAGCCCTGAAAGCAAATCCTGGCCACTGAACACTGAGCTGCAGCTGTTTAGAAAGATTCTAGCACATTCTCTAGGTTGGGGCCAGGATATCTTTGCATTTGTTCCTAACTGGTACAGCTGGGCCCACTGCCTCTCCCTGGGGTACCCCCAGAGAGCTGGGGGCCATGCTGGGTCAGTGCCTTCACCCACACAATCAAGGGCAGTGCACAGAGCTCCCTGTTACGGACTGTTTTGTCAGCATTTGGCATGCAATCAACAGAGATGACACCAATTACTTGTGTCACGGCTTCTGGGGAAGACGGAGATGTATGACATCCAGTGTGGGGACCATCCATCAAGGCCTGAGATGGGCCAAGGGTCTGTCGCAGTGACAGGGAGTTGAATCTCTCAGGACAGCTGGTGGCAAAGTGCATTCTATCATCAGAATTGACGCCTGGCCCATGGCGCGCAGCCCAGTGCAAGGAGGAGGACTTTTCGGAGCCAGGCATTGAGACCAAAAAGCCACCACCACCCCTACACACATGCACACGCACACACATGCACAAGCCTGTGTCTGGTCAAGCTGGAACCTCCCTAAACTTCTGGGCTTTTGATGCTTCTGTCTCCTCCCCTGGAATCTCCCACCACAGCTCCCAACTCCTCCAGGTCAAAACCCTGCTCTTTCTTCAAAGTGCCGATCAAAGGCTATCTCTTCTGTGAAAATTTCCCCAATGCACTCCCCTCCGGTTTGAATGTGCTTACCCCGATTGTGCACCAGGAGCATGCTCTCTCTGCTAAGCAGGCATTCATTTCTAACCTGTCCTAACGATAACTTACTTATTAAATATTTACTATGGCACATGTCCACATTTATTATACCATCTCATTCTCACAAGCACTTAGTCAGGTGGGTTTTAGGCCCATTGTCATAGATGGGTAAACTGAGGCTCATGGGCATTGGTGGCTTGTCCTAAATTACAAGTAGCATGTGACAGATGGGCAAACGTAGGTATAAAGAGGGATGACAGAGGGGTCTGCAGAAAGGGACTTCGGGATCCTCCCACGTACCCCTTGGGCTCTTCCACTAGAAGGTTTCCCTCAGGACACAGGTGGCTGAGATGACCTGGTCCTGGGACATCCCACCAGCCTGGGAGGACATTTGGTGTCGTGGGGCCCAATCTCCCCTCTGAGCGCGGGCCTGCTTCAGCTCACCCTGCACAGTCCACGTGGGATGGGACTCACAGTCCTGAGGGTTTGAGTCTTCCTTGTGAAACGTGATTCCCAGTTAAGTCCTGGTTCACAGGGTGCATGGTTTGCTTCAAATCCCAAGATGCTTAAGGGCAGGTCCTTCATCCCTGGAGAGAGACTGTCCTTGTCCAGCAGGCAGCGGTCTCCTCCAGTTCTCCGAGAAGCCACTGATGTCACCACCTAAGGGATCTGCCCAAGGGGCCTTTTCCTGGAGGGTTTCTCTAACCCTCTTATTTAGGCGTCCACATCAGGGCAGGTTTTACCTTACTTCTTCACAAGGTCGTGCTGAGGGACCGAGGACACCGGGCTGGGCTTTGTAAAATGTGTAGTGCCACACTCATGGGAGGTACGGTCAGCTGGATTGGGGGATGGGGTGGGGAGACTGGAACAGAACCCGTGGAGAGGTGCATATCTTAGTCAAGGTCCAAAAAAGCTGAGGCTGGCAGGTCCCAGGTCCCAAGCTAGGACCATGCCAGAGGTCCTGCAGAGCCACCAGCATGTAGCTCTGCTCTTTGATGGGAAGTCAGGGAGGTGACTCAGCCCAGCAGGCAGAGCGGGAAGGGACTCGAGAAGTGTGGTGGGCAAGGAAACAGGCCCGTGAGTGAAAGGGCTGGTCTGAGGTCACCCAGGTCGTGACAAAAGAGCTGAGATGGGACCCCCTTCCCCACACTGCCGGGAGAGGACCCCTACGGTAGCCCCAAAAGGAAACCTTCCTAGGAGGGAATACTAGCTAGCATGGAATTCTTCTTCTATCTTCGGTGTAGACTCTGTATCCAAGAAACCACGTACTTGTGGCAGTTGCAGAAGCCACTCAGCCGTGTGCCCTTCAAAGAACTCACGGAGGATGTCACGTGGCTGCTGCAAAGGACCGTCTTTTCTGACTGAGGAAGCTGAGGCCAAAGAAGGTGACAAGGCCAAGTCTCTCCCTCGTGCTGCAGAGGAGACTCAGGCATAACACCTGCCTTTCCGCCACCTTGCGTTGTCACCTATCCTGGTGCCACCCCACGTCACAGGCCACCTGTCTGCTGCCCCAGCTTCTTCCCTCCTAGTTTCCCTCATCCCAGCTCTTGATTCGCTTGAGACCACATGTTGCCCTCAAATTACATGCCATACCCCGTGAACCCAGTCAGAGCCCGGGCCACAGCCCGCTGCCTCCTCAGAGCTCAGGACACCAGGAATTGGAAAGTGCAGCCATCAGCACTTTTCCAATTTAAAGTGACCCCGTTGCATTCATTAATTAAACCTCCCTGGCCTCTCAGAGAGAGAGGCCACAGAGTTATTCCCACTTAAAGCCAGAGGGAGAGGCAGGCAAGCTCCATCCCACCCAATGAAAGGAGAAGCAGAAGCAGAAGGGTCCCTGAAAAATGAAGGGGATGTCTCTCCATTGTCCATCTCTCCACACACCTGAACAGAACCTCCAGGGTAAGTCAGAAAAGGTTCCACACTCCCATCCTTCCCAGGCCCAGGCAGGCTGAGGGGAGGGGCGTCAAGCCTGCAGCAGGATACACTGGAAAAGGAAGTTAGGGGGGAGGAGTGGGGGGGGGGGGAAACAGCCTAGAAAATGCGAATCGGCTCAGGGAGCGGTAATGGGAAGATTTCAGCGTGATGTATGGTGCCGGGAACGTTATTAATGGTTTGCTGATTTTTACCTTTAAAACCGTTGGGCAGATTATTTATTATGTCCTTGGCATGCCTATGATCTATGGAGGGGGCACTAATCTGCAAGCAGAGCCCCCATGTCCCTGCTCCTCTACAGCACCTAATTAGGCTGGGACACTGCCCTCCCTGCCCGTGCTCTCACCCACAGAAGCAGAAGAGGCGGCCTGGGCTCTGGGGCCTCAGCTCGGGGCTGGGGAGTCAGCGTGGCCTACAAGTCAGGGAACCCATTTTCTAGGCCCGACTCCGCATTGACTTGCTCTGTGACCTTGGGCCAGGGCACGACCTCTCTGGACCTCTGTGCTCTTATCTGTCCAGCAAGGCGCTAGGCTGTAGGGACACAGAAATATATGCACAGGCAGAGCCAAGATGCAGCAGGATTAGGGTCTGAAAGTCTCAGGCTTCCATGACAAAGAGAATTGAAACAGTACTTTTCCAACACTTCACTGTCGGCAGCCCTGGAAGCCAAGCATTTCTGAGTCAGTTGGGAAGTCAGTCTTGTTCTGGGTCCTCTGCTGTGGCTGCTAACCACAGGGAGGGCCTGCTGAATCCTGCCTTCTGAGTTAAGAGGAATGGCTGGACCCTCTTAGCACGTGGGTTAGGGACGGAGCCAGGACTAAAAGCCAAGTACAGCGAGGAAGGCCATGTTGACCCCCAGAGTGCAAGGCCTCAGGCAGAAACACCTGGATCTGAGGCCACACCCTTCGTGAGGCCCGACCCTTCCCCCAGGAATCCAGGGGTCTTGATAGTCCTGGCTCCTCTGTGCCTCAGCTGGCTGCTCCCCAGCCTGTCAGCTGCCATCACCTGTTAGGTTGGCCTTTGGGGTGGCACTATCCACTCTTGTGAGGGTCTGGCCCACGTGCTGCAGGGCATTTAGCATCCTGGACTCTGCGTACCAATCCTTCCTGGGTCTGTGTTTCTGGGACCTGATGGCTGGTTGGGGCTTTGAGCCAGGGGTCATCTTAGCTGCCTGCTGGGCAGGCTGAAGCCTGATCCTCCCGGAGGTACGGGAAGGCCTGCCCTCACATTGGCCAAAGCTGCATACTCTTCATTCTAACCAAACTCTTTTGCCTTCCAGATTCGGTACCTCTTGGTCACTGGCCTGTGGGAGTCCTCAGAGCACTTCCATTTCTGTGGCTTTTAGCCCCCTCTCTGCCCTACACCCTTTACCAGCAGACTACCACCCCACACCCTACATGACTTTCCATGGTTTCTTCTAATTGCTGTCACCTCCATCCTATGGCTCCCTGACCTTCAGTCTCAGCTCATGACAAATTCAACCCGTCCTGAGCCAGTCTTTCCTGCCTGGAGAACACCCAGTCCACCGTGCCACCAGTCACTCAGCCTGGCCTGCTGCTGCAGTTGCTGCTGAGGCCACTTCCACAGCACGTCCCAGTTTCCCAGCCACTGTCTGGGGTTTCTGCTGTTGCATCGGGCACATAAAGCAGGACCACAGCTCTGCTATTTCACTGATAGGTCAGGAGGGTAGCACTCCTGACCAATGAACCCCAGGGAGGGCCACACAGGCTGGTACTGGAAATGGGCTCATCAGGGGCCGTGGTTGCATCTCTGTGTCCTCAGCAGCTGGCACATGGCCTGGCACCAAACATCTGCTCAACGTGAGCTGGATGTAAGTCCTGACACACATCAGTCGTCCTGGTGAGCGGTACACCCTGAAACGCAGGCCCAAGGAATGCAGGGAACCCTCTCACAATCAGCCTTCATGGTGCTGTTGTGACGTCTGATGGCAATGAACCCACTGGCAGAAATCATACTCTCTATCTTCAAAGCTGGGAAGAACTGGGCACTGTCTGGTGTCATAGAAGGGTTTACAAAGAGGGAGTGGACTCAGCTTATCATGTAGGTGTTCTATCCCTTCACCCCACCCCTCGAATTCAGAAGTCTTTGAGGGTTTGATTCTGATACGTACTGGAGAAGGTCAGGTGTGCATGGAAGGCTGCAATCATTGGGGAAGAGAGATCGTTGCTCCCTAAGGCAAAACAAAAGAGCTGTTCTCTTTAACCCTGGTCCTCAACATTTTCTAGAGCTGCCTGTCCTGCTGGGGCCTGTTTCCAGGCCCAGGAAAAGTTCCTCATGCTGGGGCAGAACGAAATAGGATGTGGGGCTTAGCCTTTTCCAAGAAATGAATCATTTCCAACTCTCATCCTTTCCACCCTTCCATCCTTTGCACCCGGAGAGTATCTGCTCCGCGGGTCTGTCCTTTCCTGGAACTACTGTGATTGATGAAGCTTTGATAGCTTCCCCAGTTTATCCCTTTGCCTTGAGGGAGGGTGTTCTCAAGCAGCCTGGAATGTTAGGAAACAGCTTCAATATTTCTGGGAGATATGAGAAACAGAATCAGAAGGATGCTGATTCTCTCCCAGCCCTGTGCCTATAGGGAAGCCACGCTGTTCCTGAATTTCAGTCTCCCCAATTATAAAATGCAGCAATAAACATACCTGTGGCATTTGGGGTGGGGCTTTCCATTCTTGTGAGGGGCTGGCCCATGTGCTGCAGGGAGTTCAGCATCCTGACCCCTGCATGCCAAGTATCCCTGGTTCCCCCAGTCCTTCTGACCAACAAACACATTCAGTGCTTTCCCAAGGCTTCCCAGAGTTGGAAAACCACAGGTTTCCTGTTCTTTATTAGGGAGAGTCTGGAGAGTCATCAAGGACATCCCCTAGGAGGTGGGTCCTGGGGTAAGGAGACACCAGCCAGGACAAGATATAAGAACCTGGAAGACTCAGCCCAGCAGATCAAGGGCAGCACTGCAATGTGGCCAGAGGTGTAGCTCAGTAGAGCACAGTTACACCGATGGGCATTTGGCAATGGGGCTTCAAGGGGATTTGGTGGGGCTCAAAGCCCAGCCCAAGGGTGCAAGGCAAGAGGACCCTCAGAATGTGGGGCTTGGTGCCAGGTTGCATGGAGGAGGAAACCCAGGCCAAGGAGAGTCAAATTTGGGTTCAAATCAAGGCTTCAGCATCTACTAGTCATACATCTTTGGGCAACTCACCTCTGAACCCCATTTCTTCATCCATAAAGCAATCCAAAAAATTTGTAGGGTTATGGCAAGTATTAAAGGTGACAATGTACATAAAATCCTCTTCCAGATATGCCTTAGGAATGCAGTGAAAGATTGCTGGTTTCCTTGTGGACAGGAGGAAGTTGCACCTTCAAGCACAAAGTAGATTCTCCATTGAAGGACACTCAGACCGAGCTGAATTCCCACAGCAAGGGCTCGAGCCCAGTGGAAAGGCAACAGCCCAAGTTAATCCCAGGACTGTTTTGATGCCTCTGGCCAAAGGTTGGAGCTATCCTGGAGCCCAGAGGTTCAAGTGCTCTGGGGCCCTGTATATGTCCACACTCTCTGTGTTCACACACCCTCAACTTCAGAGACCCTGACTATCACTATTCACCATCCAAGCTCATGCTTGACCTCTCTGTTCCTTTGCTCCTATTGTCCATTACCTCCACCTGGAATGCCTTTCCAGAAATCTCTCACCAAAGCTTATTAGGCAAGACCCAGGACCAGTGTCATTGTCCACCTGGCGCTTTCCTGGACAGCCAAATTGAAGGGAGCCTTGCCCATTCAATGGTTTATTCACATTGTGATAGGGAAGGGTTGAATCCAAGATGGATGCTGGCGGTGCCACAGTATGGTGAGGGGAGGGATGAACCTAGGATGAATGCTGGCAGTGCCAGGTGAGCAAGTGGGAGAGGAATGGGCTAAGGAAGAGGGAAGAGTTCTGCTCTGGGCTGGAAGCTGAACCCCTGGATTTGGGAGTCACGAGCCAAAACGTAGAAGCAGAAACAGCAATCATCTAGGGAGATGAAAGGGAGGGAGAGCAATGAGCTGAGGGTGGGGAGATGCCCGTGTTTCAGGTTCAAAGTGGAGGCAAAGAATAGGAGCCGGAGCTGGGCTAGTGAGGAACATGCGGGGGAGACATAGCCTCAGAACCAGAGGGGTGTCATTAGGGGCGTGGGCCACCTCCATCCAGGGAGATGATGACTGAACAAAGTCCCCAAGTTTGGAAAATAATCAACCATCAGCAATTTCCAGGTCAAGAGGGTGGCGGGAGCAATGAGTTGACTTGGAGGGGGATCTAGATAAAAATGGAGGAGGGACAGCGGCAGCAGTGGAGGTGGCCCGTTTTCCTGACCTGTTGAGCTTCAATGGGGATCTTCTCATTGACAAACTGGATGCCTTGGGCTGTGAACACCCCAACCAAGTGTAAACATTTAGAATCCAGGAGAATATAGGTTTCTATAAACCCAGAGAAATGAAGGCACAGGGGGCTGTCTGGGGTAAGGGAGAAGAAGCAATGGGCGGGTGAAGATCTGGCCCAGAGGAGGAGCATCATGAGACAGCCGCCTTCTCCCCTTGGATCCTGGGGCTCGGCTTGGATCCTGGGACGTATCAATAGATGGAGGATTGAAACCTTCTTTCTGTTACTCCAGGAGGCTATGCCTGACTCGTTTCAATGGAAGTCATGAAACAGGTTTAGGTCACTCTGCTGGTGAGTAAGGTATAAACTCGAGGACTTTGGTGGCCAGGTCCATGTCTGCCCCAGCTGAGTCCTATGGACAACCAGTGGCCGGGGCTGTCGGTGTGCCTGAGGACACTGGGGGTGGGTAGGGGGCGGCAGAGGAAGATTTCACTTTACCCACCCTAATTGCCTCTCAGGAGAGGGAGGCAGAGAGAGAGAGGTTGACTGATACTGACCTGCACTGTCCCTTGGGGAGACTACATAATGAGGGAGAACAGCAGAGCTAATGGTCTTGGCAGGCAACTGGAAAGGGGGGGTACGTGGGTTTTCCTCCAGCTGCTCATTGAAACATGTATCCCCGGGCCTCCCGTCAGACACACTGAACCAGAACTTCCCGAGTGGAGCTGTCCCTGTTCGAGAAGCTTTCGGGTGATTTGCATCTTCACTAAAGTGAAGAGGGAAACTTGGCCCATTCTTAGTTTGGAAACCTCTCAGGACGTGACCCTTTGCAAGCTGCACCACTCTGAGGCTTCACAGACTAAAGGCAGGCAACTTCTCCGCTAAGCACCTTAGCAGGGTCCTTCTGGAGACAGAGCCTGGGCCACAGGGACAGAAGCGGATGCAAGGAATTGGGGCAACGATAGGGATAGGTAGAGGTGCAGGTGTGAGGAGCACAGGTCTGGATTACAAAGGAGTAGGTGGTTTTGTTTTTTAATATTTTTATTCATTTCAGAGAGGAAGGGATAGAGAGAGAGAACCGTCAATGATGAGAGAGAGTCAATCAATTGCCTCCCCACACGGGATCGAGTCCACAATCCGGGCATATGCCCTGACTAGGAATTGAACCATGACCTCCTGATTCATAGGTTGATGATCAGCCATGTAGCTATGCTGGCTGGGCACAAAGGAGCAGTTTTGCTGCTTGTTGTATTTCTCTGCAGGGTCGCCCAAAGCTTTGTGAAGGGGGACTATGAAGAGAGGTATAGGAAAAGGAAGACCTGCTGTTCAGTCAGCCTGGCCACCTACCCAGCTGGGTGATTTAGGCGCTTCACTTTCACAAGAGGGGTCTGTCTTCTTACCTGGGAAAAGGAAGCTGGTCTACATCAGAAATGGGCCACCTCGACGGAACACTATACACAATTGAGAGTTTGACAAAGTAGCTGGGCTGGGACCCTAATTCAGACCCATAAGGTCAGAATCTCTGGGCCTGGGATCTGGCCCTGCTCTTTAGGCCTCAGCCACAGAATGATGGTGCTTTGGAGCTGGAATCTCTGATCCCCACCAGCTACAAGGCCAGGAGGAAGAGCTTGGTTTCTTTCCACCACCACTTACTCCTCTGTTCCATGTAGTTGGAGGAGAACACTCTGTCTAAAAATGTTTGCATAACTACTGATACTGTAAATACTTCAGCAACACTTGAAGTGACAAATGAATTGAGTTTTGTATCAGGGGCGGGCTGAGGTAACAGGAAGAAGCAGTGGTCTCTCCATTGCATTCTCTCTACCACTTAGTGCCAGATCAGTAGGTGCCAGGAATAGCTGTCTCTGTCATTTGGGGAGATAGAAGATTATGGTTGCAGCATCTCTTAGGGGTTTCCTGGGGAAACAGAAGAAGTGGGAGCTCCATGTCCACTAAGTGCTGGACATTCCTGCCTATCACCACATCTAAACCAAGCCCACAGTGCAATCTGCTCCACTGGGAGCTTCTGGCTAAGGTAACTGGTTCCTGTAGAGAGAGATGTAATTTTAATGTAAAAGCTTTAAAGAATCACCTACAAAGAAATGTTATAAACATGTCAAGTTTTATCTCCAGCACTCAGAAACAGAGAAGAACGAAGGCTGAAGGCATGAGGCCCAACATTTGCTTTATTTATTACTAGAGGCCCAAATAAAATTTGGCCCATGAAATTTGTGCAAGAGTAGGCCTTCGCAGCCGAAGCAGCTGCCTGGATCCCTCCCTTGCAGCCACAGTAGCTGCCTGGATCCTTTGCAGCCACGGCGGCTTCCTCAATCCCATGGCTGCAGCCCCGGCTTTGCCCGGAAGGTTGTCTGGAAAGATGTCTGGTGTAATTAGTATATTACTCTTTTATTTTTATATATTACTTATTTATTTTTATTAATGTTTACATTCAAATAACCAGTGAACAAGAGCTATTCTTGTAGCACAGACTCCTATTTTCATCAGTCTCAATACACAAAATGGTCATGTATGAGTCAAAGAAATTCAGCCCCATCACGAAGCTTCCTATATAATAAAAAGCTAATATGCAAATCAACCAAATGGCTGAACAACCAGTTGCTATGATGCGCACTGACCCCCAGGGGACAGGTGTTCAATGTAGGAGCTGCCCCCTGGTGATCAGTGAACTCCCACAGGGGGAGCGTTGCTCAGCCAGAAGCCGGGCTCATGGGTGGTGAGCAGGAGCCTCTCCCATCTCCATGGCAGTGCTAAAGATGTCTGACTGAGGGCTCCTGGACTGCAAGAAGTGCAATTTGGGCTGAGGGAACCCCCCTTCCCAGTGCATGAATTTCGTGCACCTGGCCTCTAGTAGGTTTATAAAAATCAGGAGATAAAGAGGGAACATGCTTACATTGTTAAGTTGTGTGTTGTTGTTTTTTTTTAAAAGAAGTGTATAAGGATAACATCCACCATCAAATGGTTAGAAAAACCATTTGATAGGAAAAAAACAAACCTCTAACACAAGTTATCTCTGAGTGGTGGGATCATAGGTGACTGCTTTTCTTTCTTTCTCATTTTTCACAGTTCCCATTACCCAAAAATATATATATAAACTAGGAGCCCGGTGCACAAAAATTTGTGCACTCGGGGTGGAGGGAGTCCCTCAGCCCAGCCTGTGCCCTCTCACAGTCTGGGACCCCTCAGTGGATGTCCTATGATGGCCCCAGTCTGCCAGGCGCCTTTTGTGTGTGTGTGTGTGTGTGTGTGTGGCCACTGGGGACCTGCCCCCAGCTGCATCTGAGGCTTGGAGCAGTCCTCCTGTGTGTGTCTACCTGCTGGGGGCCTGCCCCCAGACACACCATGGAGGCTTGGAGCAGGCATCCCCTCTATGTTGATCTCTCAGACTCTTGCCCTCCCCTGCATGTTGTTCTCTTTTTTGAGCTGTGGCCAGGGCTGGGTGCGGCCTGCCTTCCAAGCTTGCCTACTGCCCATCTTCCTCCAGCCACCAGAAAGCAGGGAAAACCCCGCCTCGTGGTCAGGCCAGCCTTTTCCTGCTCCCTGATCCCCAGAAGGGACCTGGGAAGCTGCCAAGCAGGCCGCCAACTCTTTCCCACTCACCCGTCCCCTGCTGCCTTCCTTTCCCACTTCCCGGTGCCGCCAAGGGGTCTGG
>PVJC01030699.1:0-21042 GCA_004026665.1 Murina feae
CCAGCAAGGCTGGCTGGAGGCAGGTTCTGGAGTTTTTTCTCCTATAATTGATACTGTTCCTTGAAGGCCTGGGGTAATTGATACACTGTTCCTTTAAGGCGGCCTTCTAACTACTAACGAAGCCTCCGCTGCTTCACCTCGCAGAGTCTATAATGAAACAATTGTTACTTTTACTGGTTAGGCCGGAGCTGCTCTTTCCCTCAGCTCCGGAGGATTCTATGACTGTTACAATGTTTCAAAAAGCTGTGTTTCGCTAGAGGCAGTTTAATCGGAGCTGAGCTGAGGGGCGCAGCTTCACTTTCCCTCCTGCAGCAATGGAAAGGGCTGTTTACTCAGGTCCGTGAGTGGCGGCCGCCATGTTGGCTGGGCTAATTTGCATACAGCCGCTCTGATTGGCTGGTGGGCGTGGCTTACCCTGTCTCGGAGAAACGGTTAATTTTAATATTTCGCTTTTATTAGTTTAGATGGACAAATATAGCAATTGAATAGCATAGTAGTCCCAAAAATAGATTCCTCTCATATATGGTCTACTGATTTTCATTAAAAATGCCAAAGATGGTCCTGACTGGTTTGACTCAGTGGATAGAGCGTCGGCTTGTGTACTGAAAGGTCCCAGTTTCAATTCTGGTCAAGGGCATGTACCTTGGTTGCAGGCACATCCCCAGTAGGAGGTGTGCAGGAGGCAGCTGATCGATGTTTCTCTCTCATCAATGTTTCTATCTCTCTCTATCTCTCTCCCTTCCTCTCTGTAAAAAATCAATAAAATATAAATTTAAAAAAATGCCAAAGATGCCCTGACTGGTTTGGCTCAATGAACAGAGCATCAGCTTGCGGACTGAAAGGTCCCAGGTTCGATTCCAGTAAAGGGCAAATGCCCAGGTTGTGGACTCGATCCCCCAGGGGGTGTGCAGGAAGCAGTCAATCAATGATTCTCTCTCATCACTGATGTTTCTATCTCTCGAGCCTCTCTCTCCCCCTCCCTCTCTGAAATCAATAAAAATATCTACTTTTTAAAAATGCCAAAGAAACTTGGTGGGAACAGAACAGTATTTATAAATGATGCTGAAACAAATGGACCTCTCTCTTTAAAAATCAATAAAAATATATTATTTTAATTGGAAAAAAAAAGTTAAACACAGACCTACTACATGATCCAGCCATTCCACTCCTGGATATTGACCCAAAAGAAATGAAAGTACACACCCACACAAAGACCTGCATAAAAATATTCATAGAAGCCCTATTTGGAATAGCCAAAAACTGGAAACAACCAAAATATATATTGATAGGTAAATAAACTATTTATCCAAAGTGTTCATCCTTAGAACAAAATCTACTCCTCAATAAAAAGAATGAACTATTGATACATGCAAGACCATGAAACTCAAAATAAGTATGTAGAATGGAAGAATCCAGACACTAAAGAGTAAATACTGTATAATTCTATTTACATAAAATGCTAGGAAATGCAAACTAACAACAGTGCCAGGAAGTAAATCAGTGGCTGCCTAAGGGGAAGCCAAGAAAAGGGTGCAGGAGGTCTGACAAGGAAACTTTTAGGAGGGCTGGATATGTTCAGTGTCTTCATTGTATGGATGGTTTCACGGCTGTACACATATTTTAAAACTTTTAAAATCGCACATTTTAAATATGTGCACTGGATACGTCAATTTCACCTCCGCTAAGCCCTTATTTTTTATTTTTTATTTTATTTTTTTTAAGCCCTTATTTTTTTAAAAAAATATAAAGAATAATAAATCAAATAAAAATCTATCTAACTAATGGAAAGCCTGCTTCATGTTGATTATTTTCCTTTTGCATTTGAACAAGAAACTAAAAGAGTTCAACAAAATTTGTCCTATTGCTTAAAAAGGGTCAAAATACACTATCAAGGCTTAGATCTGAGAGCCTCTGGAGTTTTCTTTAATTCAAATCCAGCACACCGGAAAGAAAACTTCACATGACTTTGATAAGACATTAAACCTGTTAAGCAGGACACTGAAATTACACTGACAGCACTGAGCCTGCACATCAGGAACCGTGAGTGTTGCTTTGCCCATTTCACAGGTTGTTGAGAACAGTGTGCGAAAAGACTGCCATGTTGCAGGTGGGTGCACTCACACTAAGACTTGATCTGCTGAACACACTGTGCTCAAATAAGGACTTTCCATGCTTCTCATTTTCCTACGGTACTATAGATCCAAATTCCTTTTGTACTCAACTGAAATTGGAGGTTTCCTCCTCCCTACTCTTTGTCCAATTATACAGATATTTCTGATCATGGTGCTTTCTGTGATAACATGCACTGCACACACTGTTCTCAGTTTACTGCACTGAAGGGTTATAACTACTGACTGGCTTAGGTTTGCTATAGCGAGTACACAAAGGGATGTTCAGTACCTGAAAAGAGCCTGTGCTCAACCACATCAGAAGGAGAAAGACAGACATGCTCACCACCTGCTGTGTCCAGGAGGCGTCCGCTGCACCCCCGAGGGACGCCTCTCAGAGAGGTTGGCTGTGGACGCTCACAGTGCGAATACTCCACAAGGCCAGTGGTGACATCAGGAGGGGCAGAGTGCAGATCTGTTTTTGAAAAAATCCAAAACAAAAGTGTTGTTAATTCAAAAGACCAGTAAGTTGATGTTTAAACTCCATTCGAGTGAAGCTTCTCTAGCTGAGTTCTAAGCAAGGAACATGGTATTCCAATTAATTTTGTTTTTCTCATCGACCAAGGCACTCAGGGACCTTGTGAACTCTCAGTTCCCAGACATGGTATGTAGACCTGTGTACATGAGGGATCCAGACTAGAACCACCGACCACAGCACAGACACAGGCACGAGTGGACTCGCCTTCCTTATGAGGTTTTACTCAGAAATTTCCCTCGATGAAGCAGAAACACATTTCAAATCAATTGTTATTGGACCATTCTTTATTATATTATGAAAAAAACAGACTAACCCTCACACCCCTAAAGAATATGTTGGATGTCCCAAACACATAAAACTTTGCAGTCTTCAATGAATAAACCTACAAAGATAAAAACTATGCTCATGGCCAGTTCAACACATCTCACTGTTAAGAGACTGCAATGTATTTTTTATTTAAAGACAATTTAGTTACATATGGAAAATTTTTAAAGTCACTCCCTCCCACTATCTGAATGTACACTTTTGTGTTGAATTTTCTTTGTATGGCAGGGACATCGATCTGTTCGGAATGCTGGCTGACTGTAAGTTGCTCTCACATTATCATTACAGTTGAGTCTCCCACTACAAAAGGCACAATGTCTGCACAACTACCAGAAATTGTGCCCTCCCATAACACTAGAGCAAGTACTTGTCCACTTGTGAGATCGATATTAGCTACATCAGTGGTGACCTGTAATCTGTTTAACCTTCTAATGAATGCTCCTGCCATCACAGATGGCACGCTAATATTTTAAATTTTAAATTCTGATAACCTAGCTATCATGTCATAATCTAGAAAGAAATTTTTTAAATATGTAGAAATATGAAATTATATGGAAGGAAAACACAAACTCACCATTTACACAGCAGAAAATAGCATTTGAAAAAGTCTAACTTTAATTATTTTTAAATATGTTTTTATTGATTTCAGAGAAGAGGGGAGAGGGAGAGAAAGATAGAAACATCAATAATGAGAATCATTGATGATTGGTTGCCTCCTGCATGCCTCCCACTGCGGATTGAGCCCATGTGCTCTGACCGGGAATCAAACCATAATCTCCTGGTTCATGGGTGGATACTCAACCACTGAGCCACATCGGCTGGAGGGAAAAATTTAACTTTAATTATAGAGCTTTCATAACCATTGAAAAAGACTGATGTTTATAAAATCAGCCATTTAAAGTATGCCTATGATAAAGTTCTTTCAGTTTAAAAATAAATCTCCCCATCTTTCTAAATCTAACAAAAAGAATAAATGATTTTAACAGTATTCATGAAAAAGGCATAAATGGTAATCTTAACTAAAAGTAGTTTTTTAAATAATTGCATAGGAAAGGGGTGGGCTGGAAAGGGTCAATGGGGGTGAAAGGGACAAATGTAATATTTTCAAGAATAAAGAATCATCCTATATAATAAAGCAGGAATATGCAAATTGACCGTCACTCCAGTTATTTTGCACCCACAGCTGAGGCTAAGTTCCCATAACGAGCCTTAAGGCGCAATCAGCAGGGACCTGAAGCCCACCCACCTCATGCATGGGGCTTGCCTGGGGACCTCAGGTCGTGCCTTCCACCCTCAGGGCTTGACAGGAGACCTCAGGCTGCTCCCCCCACCTGGCATCAGGCCAGAGGAACTCAGGCTGCACCCTCTTCCCTGGTGTCAGGCCAGGGGACCTCAGGCTGTGCCCCCCACCCAGTGGGACTTGACAGGGGCCCTCAAGGTGTGCCCTCCACCCTGGTGCTGGGCCAGGGGACCTCAGGCCATGCCCCCCACCCCAGTACCAGGCCAGGGGACCTTAGGCTGTGCCCCCTGCCCCGGCGCCAGGCTGGGAGATCACAGGCCACTCCCTCCACCCAGCAGGGCTTGATGGGGGACCTCAGGCCGTGCCCCCCTACCCTGGCACCCAGGGGACCTGAGGCTGCACCCCCCCCCCACCTGGCAGGGCTTGACAGGGTGGGACCAGCTGGGTCTGGATCTTGCCCAATGAAGGGGGGCCATCCAGGTTTGGGTCTCGAGCAATTTTGAGGTACACATGGGTGATTGAAGACTTGACTCTGGGTTCCATGGTGCACTGCAGACTCTGACAGGAGAAATATTTTCATATACATTTTACTAATTTTCTTTAATCTCTGATATTTCTATTATAGAGAAAGGGCAAATAGCAATATTAAAATATTTCCTCTAATTAATCCCCTTTTAATGTGCACGAATTTCGTGCACTGGGCCGCTAGTCATTAAATAAATAAAATAGTTGCATAAGGCAAACTACATTAAAGCTAAAATGAGCTACTATAACTAAAAGTACTATTTTTAAATATATGTATATATATTTGTGTCCAAATGTTTTATGTATTTGATTTCCTTAATCCAATACTGAAAATAATATATTTTTAAAATTATTTTTACCTAATATATGCTACCTCAAATTTTTTACCTAAATATTCTTGTTCTTTCTATATTTCTTTCTTTAATCTAACTTGAAGAATTCAATTTAGTGTTGGACACTAAAACAAAGGATGATTTTTATAATAGAGAGAAATTGAATATTTTCACATCCAGAAATTCAAGCAACTATATCCAGTAAACATATAGCATATGAAGGCTACAATCACAGTATGGTATCAAACAGAGCCTAAGTTAAAATTTTTAGAAGTTACTAGAATTAATCACGGTGTGGATGCAAAGTCAAGCAAGGAGCGTGGGAGACAAACAGGTTCAGCCACACTAGCAGAGGCCAGGAGTCCTCATTGAGAGATAATGAATCTACCTCATGAATCTTCACAATCAGAGCCTCTCCGAAAATGAAAACACCTCACTCAAACACACTTACAGTCAAGTGCTTTGTTAAAAGACTCACAACTGAAAAGTTGAAGGCTGTCTGGCTAAACATTCTGACCTGTGGGCAATTTTTAATACATCAGTGCAAAAGCTATTCACTGTTAATTTCCTTGAGGAAAGGTAGGCAGTAACCAGTGGCCATTGGTAGGACACCAGGAAAGCTACCAAAACAATCTGGGTGGGCTGTTTGCCAAAGGGATCTTTTCTTCTGAAACATGCTGCCCTGCCAGCCAGTGGTCTCTGTGTACTGGAAGCACAGTGTGGCATGTGAGTTCTCATCTAAGACTCACATCACAATAGAAGAGACATGCTCAATAGAAACGTGCTTCATGCACTGATGCAACAAATTTAAAAATGAAGAGAGTCAGTGCTATGCCCATAGAGGATGGTGAGACTACATCTGTCAGCCACTTAAAACATCCAATTTACTCCCAGTCCAGCCATCATTTATTCTCAGTCCAGTCAAATGGCTAAGATTTACATGAAGAAGATCAGCACCTGAGCCCAGAGTCTGTCTGCTATGACCCCACTGAAAATACCAGCCTGTCATAGGTGCACCGTTTCAGTGTTAGCAGAACAGTATCTAAGAGCAAAGAAAATAAAAAGGAATCAAGAGAACCGTCAGCTTGGCTTCAACACTAAGCCAGCTGTGCAACTCAGGTCAGTTATCAACCTAACTTTCTGTCCTCCCTCCACATCTACAAAACAGAGGGGTTACAATCACACTTTTTTTAAAAAATATATTTTTATATTCTTATTGACTTTTTACAGAGAGGAAGGGAGAGGGATAGAGAGCTAGAAACATCGATGAGAGAGAAACATTGATCAGTTGCCTCCTGCACACCCCCCACTGGGGTTGTGCACGCAACCAATGTACATGCCCTTGACCGGAATTGAACCTGGGACCTTTCAGTCCGCAGGCCAACGTTCTATCCACTGAGCCAAACCTAAGGGCAACGATCATACTTTTTAAAGACTGGATGATCTGGAAAAGTTCTATGGATCTTTATGACTTAGCTTTGACTGACATTCCTATTCAGGTTGAGGGGTTGTTTAACCTGGACCTCCCAAGCACAGGGGTTGTTTAATCTGAACCTCCCAAGCTCATGGACCCCAGCTATGCACACAAGTAAAGAGCAAAAGTGGTGACAATGTCTAGATTGTAGGCTAAGGGACAACCACAGTCACATCCAACTGACCGTCCACCCTGCACCTGCCACATGTGCCAGCCCACCCTCCAGAGCAGGAGGAGGCACACATTAAGAAACACTATGCACTTCTCTCGGAAGGTTCACAGGTCACAGTATCTGAGATCACTAACCACAGAAGCATCAAAAACCACTTTTGGTACCAAAAGACATGTTAAAGAGAAAAAGGAGAAGTGGGTCTTGATGAGTGTAGCGGTACCCCTGTCCTAGAGGGGCCATAGCAACTGTTACTAACCTATGTGGGCGTGGGCCACAAGGCCTGCGAGTGCGGCGGCAGGTCTCCCTCCCGGGTGAGATGAGGTGGAAGATGCGGAGGATGAGGTGGAGGAGCCCTGAATGACCCGGTCGAGCCAGGGCTCGACGCTGGAATGGCTCTGGAGCGGAGTGGAGGTAAGTCGCCCGGGTCGCCGTAAAGAGCCCTCATCTTCTGAGGCAGACGACGTGTCTGTGGTTAAAATAACGACGACAGGCATGATGTAGGCATGGGTCACCAAGGAGGGCAGGTTCCCACACTGGTACTTGGGCCTCCCAGCCTGCGCTGCACAGCTGTGTCCACATGTGACCAAGGGGTCATCTCAAAGGTCACCCTCAATCTAGAAGGGACTGCATCAACCAATTGTAAAATCCACAGGACCCTACCTGGGAAAGCTAGCTTCATGACCCCAGCTTCTCTCAGAGGACTTGGTCTCAGGACACAATACACTGGGAGTGAAGACAGGCCCAATTCCTAAATGGCTTCAGCATATTCCTTGGTGGCGTCCCAAATATCAAAGGAAACTCCAAGCCTCACACCACCTTCACATGGCTGGGCACCCCACAGAGTAGGTTGAGCTCACCTCCTAAGGTGAGGGGCTGTGGAGGCTGCACCACATCTCCAGGCCTTACCCTATTTACCTGCATTGCAAGCATGTTAAATAAACAAAGCACGCGGCCTGCCAGCCAGGAGTGTGCCATGCTCGCACAGTAGGAATGAGCTCTGGAAAGAATTGCTTCCCCAAAACAACTGCTTCAGTCAATAAAATTAACTGGGGTCTATCAAGTCGGCATGACTGCATTTTATTATAAGTTTCACAATTATTTTAAAGTTCTTCAAAAACTGGGTAGTACCTATATTTAGTAGAAATAATAATTTGACAGCCATGTCTAAGATTTTTTTCAAAAGTAAAAACTTTTTCTTTTTTATCAAGTAAACATTACTAAATTATCTTGTAAATTTGGTGTTTGGCTTTTAGTCACTAGTTTCAAAACTTATATAACAAGGTAAAGTAACAGAAGTACATGGATCTGAAGTCATTAAACCAACATCGTGGGATAGTTTAATAGGAAGCTCAAAAAAAATCACTGATGAAGAGAAACTCCATTTAAAGGTTTCATTTCTAATCGTAATAACAACAAAGTAAAATTGAAAAACCCTCAGATAGCCATCTACTCTCCCACTTACGGCCTGGTAATAACACAGTAAATGAGTGAATAATTTAAAATTTTTTAATCCAGGAAACCCTTGCATTCCACTGAGTATTCATTTTAGGTTCATCTCTTCCTTAAAGAATATAAATAGCATCTTAGTAAAAACAAACAAACAAACAAACAAAAAAAAAAACACACAACTAAAATCTATGCAAAATGTCTCGTAGAAAGCAATGATCCATTTGGGTAACAGCCATACTGTGTACACCACAAATTTTCAGGTAAAAAATACTGCACATATACAAACACTTTTAATCTTCATTTTTCCAACTCTATACTACAGGTCAGAAGGATATTCCAACTCACTGGGAAATGAAGTTATTACACCAAGCATGAGAAAAACGTGTGGGCCATTCCCGACCCAGATTTATCTGTACCTGGTGGGGTGCAGGTTTCCACAGATGAATGCACAAGAATAGACCGTCTTTTCGAAGGCAGAGGCACCTTCCTCTCTTTGTATTTGGCCAAAGCTGCTTGCACGGCTTCAGTGTGAACATCTACGTAGAAAAAGCAATAAAAACACTTTTTATAATATTGGTTATGAAGTAGCAAAATTATGTTTCATGGTTTTCATTGAGTGTACCTACTCGTGGGTCCCACATGTTGTCCTAGGTTTCTTTAAATATTCCTTTGTTTGTAGATTTGACTTCAGAACCATATGAATATTTTTTACAATTATACATGAAAACTAAATAAAAAAGAAATCTCCCAAATTGAAAATAAGATCAAACAAATGAACTTAAATATGTCTCCAGTAGTCAGCATAAACTACTCTAAACAATTTAACCTGCTCCTCTAAAGAAACATACTAAGGACAAAAAAAAGTACATGACAGCCCTACCCAGTTTGGCTCAGTGGAAAGAGTGTCAGCCCGCGGACCAAAGGGTCCTGGGTTCCATCAGGGCACAAACTTTGGTTGCAGGCTCCTTCCCGGCCGTGGTCGGGGTTCATGCAGGAGGCAACCAATCGATGTGTGTCTGTCTGTCTTTCCCTCTCTTTTCCACTCTCTCTAAAAATCAATGGAAAAATATTCTTGGGTGCGTATTAAAAAATAATAATAATTAAAAAAGAAGTACATGAGACTACTTTCATACATTCACATTTTTTCTCCAACAAGGTGTTTTTAAAATATTTAAGCCCTGGCCAGTTTTGCTCAACGGTTAGAGCATCAGCCCTAGGATCCAAAGGTCTCAGGTTCAATTACCGACCAAGGGCATGTACCTTGGTTGCAGGTTTATCCCTGGCCCCTGTTGGGACATGTGCAGGAGGCAACCAATTGATGTCTCTCTCTCACATCGATGTTTCTCTTTCTTCTCTCTCCCCCTCCTTTCTTTCCCCTTCACTCTAAAAAGTCAATGGAAAAAATATCTTCGGGTGAGGATTAAAAAAAAAAAAAGTAGAAAAAAAATTAAAACCTTACAGTGAAAAGGCTGATAAAGTGCTAATCAAAAAGATGAAAAATTCACACCTAGACGTACTAAAATAAAATTTACAAACATCAAAGGCAGCAAGACAATTCTAAAAGCTTCCAGAAAAAGAGTAAACCATCTTGAAGGATCAAAAAGTAGGGGACATTACTCTTATAGAAGAAGGTGCTTGAGGGAGAGAAAGTGCTTGCAAATCCAGGAGCCCATACAACAGATACAGAAGACCATGAGCACACACTTTAAACTTGTGTAGTATCTTAGAAACAAACAAAAACAGGTAAAATAACCCAGAACTAAAAATCTAGACAATATCAACACAACAGAGGTATAAACCAACAGATCCAAGAAACTCAACAAAGCACAATAAATATAAAGAAAACTACACCAAGACACATCATAATCAAATCACTCAAAATCAGTGATAAAGAGAAAAATACTAAAAGTCCCAGAGGAAGAAAGACACATTACATGCACGGGATCAAAAACCAGAAACAAACTTGGAGGACTAACACTATTGATTTCAACAATTATTATTAGCCTATAATCATTAAGAAATTGGTTTTCCATAAAGATAGATAAATACATCCATAAACAGAACAGAGTTCAGAAACAGAGCCACCTGTGCATGTGTGACTGCTTTTAGATAAAGAATAGACACTATATGCCCCACGCAAAAAATAAGCTTTGATCCATACCTTGGACTTATATGAATATTAACTAAAATATAGATTATAGGCCTAAAGATAAAACATTAAACCGATAAAACTTCTAGAAGAAAACAGGTGAAAATCTTTATGACCCTGGATTAGGCAAAGATGTCTTAGATATAAGAGCAAAAGCACTATCCACTTAAAAGAATTGATAAGTTAAACTTCATTAAAATTAAAAACTTTTGCTCTTCAAAAGCCACTTTAAGAGAATGGAAAGATAAGACAAAGCTTAGAAGAAAATACTGGCAAACCATATTTATGATAAAGGTCTTACAGTCAAGTAAATAAAGAATCAGAACTAGAATAAAGTTCACAAGGGCAGAAAACAGTTTACTAACATTAACAGTTACATGGAAATGGATAGTGGGGAGAATGGGGGCAGAGAAATAAGGAAGACAGGAAGGGGAATGAGACCCTTTATGTGATCCCACTCATGGACTATGTACATGTGTATGCATATATTTGACTCCAGGGCTGAAGATGGTATTCAGTGAAATGCTGAGAGTGGTTGTCTTGGGCTTCAGAGACTTCAGGTGATTTTTATTATTGTCCTTACACTGGGTGTAAAACTTTATACTACATGTATTATATATATATACTAGAGGCCCAGTGCACAAAATTCATGCATGGGTAGGGTCCCTAGGCCTGGCCAGTGATCAGGGTCCATCTGTGGGGTGACTGGCCGGGTGATTGGGGGGACCCCACTGGCACCCGCCTTGGCCAGCCTGGGGCCTGCGGGCTTGGGGAAGCTCCTGCATTGAGCGTCTGCCCCCTGGTGGTCAGTGTGCGTCATAGTGACCAGTCATTCTGCCGTTTGTGCTGCTGTTCGGTCAATTGCATATTAGGCTTCTATTATATAGGATTATCAGAAAAGAATTATCAGTGTGACAAAGTTTTTTATATTAAATTGGTAAGAAATTATCTGATCAAAAATTTCTCAAATCCCTTAATTACACATCCTTATAACATTTAAAATGTTAATGCTCTTTCTAGATATTCTTAAAATGGCCATTTAAATTTTTTTATTTATTTTATTTTTCATATAATTTACATGCAATATTATTTTGTAATAGTTTCAGGGGTACAGCATATTGGTTAGACAATCATAAATGTTACAAAGTGTTCCCCTCAGAATTTTCCAGTAACCACCTGATACCATACATAGTTACTATAATCCCTGTGCTGTGCTTTACATCCCTGTGACTATTTTGATTCTACCACTTTGTACTTCTTAATCCCTTCATCTTTTATACCCAGTCCCCCATTACCTACATCCCCAGGCAACTATCAGTCTGCTCTGTGTCCATGAGTATATTCAATTTTGTCTGTTCTTTAGATTCCACATATAAGTGAAATCACATGGTATTTATCTTTCCCTGACTGACTTATTTCACTTAGCATAGTACTCTCTACATCTATCCATGCTGTTGCAAATAACAAGATTTCATTTTTTTTATGGCTGAGTAATAATATATATCACTTCTTTATCCACTCATCTACTGATGGGCACTTGGGTTGCTTCCATATCTTGGCTATTGTACATAACACTGCAATAAACATGGGGATGCATATATTCTGCTAAATTAGCGTTCTGGATTTCTTCAGATACATACCCAGAAGCAGAATCACTAGGTCATAAGGTAGTTCCATTTTTAATTTTTTGCATTTTCACCAACAGTGCACAACAGTGCCATTTTCTCCATATCCCTGCCAATACTTGCAGTTTGTGGATTTATTGATGATAGGCATTCTGACAGGTGTGAGGTGATATCTTATTGTAATTGTAATTTGTATTTCTCTGATGACTAGTGCTGTTGAGAATTTTTTCATATGTCATATGTCTACCATCCAAGTGAAAAATAATTTCTTCAGAAGACATTTTTAGTGAGAAAGAAATAACGAAGATGGCTGCATAGGTAAACACCTGAATTTGCTGCCACACACAACCACATTAAAACTACAACTAAAAGACAAAACAAATATCATCCAGAACCACGGGAAAGTTGTCTAAGTGGAAATTCTACAACTAAAAGGAAAAAGAAAAGTGCATTGAGTCCAATAGGAGGTGCAGAGGTATGGAAGTGTGGAGGTACAGAGGTGCACGCAGAAGGGGCTGGCATCTGGGTATGCTGTTGTCTTTTTCCATCGGGAGGAAGATACAAGCTCCAAACTGCTCTGAACTCCAGTTCCGGGTAAGAATTTGCATATGAATAGCTTGCCCTTTCTCCGCCCACAAACCTGGGCAGACTCAATGAGCGCTAAAGCCCCACTGAAGTAAGTCCTGCCCCATAAGGGTGTCTCCAGCACAGAAGTTCTCCCATTGTAGATACAACTGGTCCTCACAGTCAACTGGACTGGAGGTCAATTCCTCCCAGTGATACCAACAGCAGTCAAGGCTTAACTACAACAAGACTGTGCACACAGCCCACAAAGGGGTGCACCAAGAGTGTCCATCTCAGGTAATTAGGGAGGCTGAGCCACTGGGCTGTATAGGACACCTAGCACACAAAGCCACTCTTATCAACACAGGGAAGCAGCCAAAATGCGGAAACAAAGAAACAGGTCACAAATGAAAGAAATGGAAGAAAGCAAACTATTGGATACAGAGTTCAAAACCAAGGGTTGTAAGTTTACTCAAGAATCTTCTAGAAACCTCCAAGAAATATAGTGAGACCCTCAAGGATATGAAAAAGGACCAATTAGAAATTAAGCATACACTGACTGAAATAAAGAATAATATACAGAGATCCAACAGCAGACAAGATCCCAAAAATCAAGTCAAAGATCTGAAATATGAAGAAGCAAAAAATACTCAACTGGAAAAGCAAAAGGAAAAAAGAATACAAAAATATGAAGATAGTGCAAGGAGCCTCTAGAACAACTTCAAGTGTACCAACATCAGAATTATAGGGGTGCCAGAAGAAGAGAGAGAGCAAGATATAGAAAACATATTTGAAGAAATAATGACAGAAAACTTCCCCTATCTGGTGAAAGAAATAGACTTACAAGTCCAGGAAGTGCGGAGAACCCCAAACAAGAGGAATCCAAAGAGGACCCACCAAGACACATCATAATTAAAATGCCAAGGGCAAAAGACAAACAGATAATCTTAAAAGCAGCAAGAGAAAAACAGTTAGTTACCTACAACGGCATACCCCATACATCTGTCAGCTGATTTCTCTACTAAAACTATGCAGGCCATAAGGGAGTGGCAAGAAATATTCAAAGTGATGAATAGCAAGAACCTACAACCAAGATTACTCTACCCAGCAAAGCTATCATTTAGAATTGAAGGTCAGATAAAGAGCTTCACAGAGAAGAAAAAGCTAAAGGAGTTCATCACCACCAAACCAGTATTATATGAAATGCTTGAAGGGTATTTTTTAAGAAGAGGAAGAAGAAAAAGGAAAAGATAAAAATTACGAACAACAAAGTGACAGTAAATACATTATCTATCAACAAGTGAATCTAAAAATCAAGTGAATAAAAAAATCTGATGAACAGCATAAACTGGTGAATAGAATAGAATCAGGGGCATAGAAAGGTAGTGGACTGACAATTCTCAGAGGGAAGGGGGTGTAGGGAGTGCAGGAAGAGATTGTACAAAAATCGTACACCTGTGGATGAGGACAGTGGGGGAGGGGGGTAAGAGCAGGGGGTGGAGTGGGAACCAGGTGGAGGGGAGCTATGGGGGGGAAAAAAGGAACAACTGTAATAATGTGAACAATAAAGATTTATTAAAAATAAAAAATAAATAAATAACCCAAAGACTTAGAGTGGAAAGTAGAGGTCTGCTGCCTTTGATCCCTACCTGACCGGAAACGCTCATCCCGTGAGTTGGTGGGCCGAGGCTTCTGCTGCTTAGGTGCTGCAGTCATGGTTTGTGAGGGCCCGGGGATCCTAGGCTCTGATTGAAGGGATGTGTCCACTCCTGAAACACAATTTTAGAGGTATGTCTTGTGTCAACCATTTGCTTTTCCAACTGTGGAAAAGCCCATTTTAAACAGCACACACTATACCAAAAACAATTATTTGAGCACACGCACCCTGTGCTGGCCCTCGCACCGCAAAGACCAAGTCAGGAGAATAAGGGGAAGCTATGAATGCCCACTTCCAGCTCTTTCCTCACAGCAGCCAGCCCAGGCTTGTGTCATCATCTACCATTCGCAAGAAAGATGACCATCACACAGCCCAATCCTGAGCCTCGTAAGCACCACACATGCAGCTGCTCAGGCAGACTCTCTAGAGAAGGTCCTTTGAAAGGGTATTTCTGCACCATAAACATTTCCTGAATCTGAAATTACCTGAGTCGGTTTTCCTGATACTGTCCATGGAATCAGTACACTCAGTGAGAAACAGCCCATTAAACAATCATGAGAGTGTCACTAGCCATCCTTAGACACAAGCAGAAAATAAGTGGGTTGGTGGAAAAAGAGAAAAGAGAGGCATAGATGACAATGACAACAGCAGACCACAGTGCTCAGACTCAGGCCCAACTGCCTCAGCCCATGACACCTGCTCAATGTCTCCACACCCAACATGCTGAAGGCTCTCTACACTCATAGGCAGGCCCACAGCTTTCATGTCCACTGTCACTGACTACACTGGTCCTCAGGAAACCATGTGATGAATAAAGGAAGGGGTTCAAGTGTGCAGGATCATTAAACAAAACCCCTGGTGTTGTCTGAGTCCTCATTTGCTGACATTTGCGAACAGCACAAAGAAAAGCCTTCAATCGTGCATCATCAAAATAATCAGCTAAATTTAGCCTTTGGTTCAAAATGTCTCATAAAAATAGCCAGCAGGATTTCAGTTCTACTGGCTCCTCCAGTCTTTACTGCTCCCGGAAAAGAGGCTGTCTATCCCTGCCTTGGACCCTGGAAGTCAGTGACTGCCCAAAAGACACATTGTAGCAGGAGTGATGTTTTATGACTTCCGAGGCCAGTAATGAAAAGCAACACAAGCCGCTACCTGTGTCAAGGTGTCCTCTCAGTGACAACACGGAAGAGGACATGAGAGAACAGAGGGGGACAGAATGGGAGAGAGGCAGCACAGGAGCCCTGTGCTTGGTCCCCTCACTCTCCCAGCACTGACACCACAGCTGTGACTGGGCAGCCCCCCGTATACAGGTTCTGGCTCTGTGGATAGGATGCAGCTGCCCTCCAGTCCAGCCAAACGGTAGATGTGAGCAGAAAGATGCTGTCACTGTTGGTTTCAAGTCCTACATTTTGGGTGTCAGTTATTAGTGCTAGAGAATGGGAACTTCTCTGGAATCAATGTTCAGCTCTTCAGAATTTAACCATCCACGTACACACACATACATATACATGTGCACCCATAGCAATACTAACCAGTATTGCTACTGGTGTTGTTTCTTGTGGTTGAATAAAATTACTTTACGTTCATATTGGAGTTGAGAATGCACAGAACTTTATGTGCTGTAGATTATAAACAGGTGTGTTGGAAACTGATATACATGCAAATGGACATCCCTAGACTTACAGTCCCAATTATGGGCACTCTGATTCTTTCAGGTAGATTCATTTTATTCAACAAAGATACAAAACCCATTGAGAAGTTAATAGATAACAGAGTAGGTATATTTTTTATTTTAACAGATATCAAGAGGTAACTTTCCAAAAAGATTACAGCAATTCGCACTCTCACAAGCAATGTGTGAATGTATCATTTCCCCACATCCTTGTTAGCAATGGATGCTATAAAAAGTTTTAGAATTTTGCCAAACTGATAGAAAAATTGTTCACTTTAATTTGCATTTCCTTATCTACTGCTGAAGTTGAACATAATGCTTATTGCCCGTTCATATTTCCTCTGATCTGAATTTCTATTCATTTCACCCAGTCAGTGAGCCCCTCAAAAGAACTGTAGGAAGCCTTGGTCTGCTGGGGCCACTGCCCAGCACTGAGCTGGTGGTAGGGAGCTCAGTCATTTTGAAATATTTTCATTTCTAGGGAACAATTATACCAGTTTTTCTTTTCCTTCCCAACATCTAGGTCTCCTATCTTATAACCTCCACTCAAGGGTTATTGAAACGTTCTCCTGAATTTTATAGTATCTCATAATTACAAACATATTTAGATTGGTAGTCCTTCTGAAGTCTATGTTCACTAACAATGGAGAAGAAGAGGATCCCAGCTCTGTTGCCTCACCACTTGGAATGCTCCTGAGTCATTGCTAGACCCCTTTCACTGCCACTGATTTTCTTGTACCCCCTGCACCAACACCCTTCTGTTGGAACAAGCAAGTGTACACAGTCAGGTTTAGCATCTTGAGGGCCAGTTCTTCCTCTCTGTATTCTTTTTCAAAAACGTATTGGCTATTATCAGAACTTTCCTCCTTCAAATGGGTTATTATTTCCAATCAAGGTTTTTTTTAATCTTTGTTGTTCAGATTATTACAGATGTTCCTCTTTTTTCTCCCCATAGCTCCCCTTCAGCCAGTTCCCATCTCATCCCATGCCCTCCCCCGCACCCCCACTGTCCTTGTCCATAGGTGCATGATTTTTGTCTCCAACCAAGTTCTGAGGGGCCTGGGAGGCGGGGTGGGGGAAGGTGGAGTCAGCTACTGGTATTCACACTGGCCTACATTATGTTCACACATTATTTTGTAAACTGCTCGTTGTATAATATTATGTTTTTCCATTTAGGACATTGGTGTTTCTTCTATTTTAGTGTCTTGGTTATTTCTTTCAAATAAATGTTATGACCACAATATAGGTTCTGTGGCTTCCTTGATAAATGTATTAATAAGCAATTGAAAGTTCATTGCCATTATAAATGTGTTTTTTTGTTTGTTTATTTGTTTTTTGTAGGCTGGGAGGTCAAGTGAATAGAATAACGTTTTCTATCCGGTCAACTCCCCTAGCCTGTGTTTCAATGTCCCAAAGTTTAATTAACAGAACAGGGAATTTGCCCTGAACTGAACTCAACACTTTGGAAATTGTGTGTGTGTTTTATTAACAGAAATCCTGCAGGAGAAGCTATAGATTCTTGCATATCTGCTTTATATCAAATCCAAATCTCTTACTAATTTCAATAGTTAATAAGCAGTCACCTGAGTTTCAAGGTATAAAATAATACCATCTATAACTGAAGATGTTCACCCTGTCTTGTTTCCCACTGCACCGCACTGGCAGTGGACACTAAACAAAGTGGCCTAAGAATGGGCACAGCGAGCATTCCTGTCTCACCCTGCATGGGATGGAAATGCTGCACTATGTGATCACCCAGTGTGAAGGCAGCTGTCGATGTTTGCAAATGGGCTGTCAAATGTTTCCATCATTTCCTTAAATTCCAATTTTAGTGAGAGGTTGCTTTGGTTTTATTTTGGAGGAATGAGTGTCAGAATATAAAGAGACTCCTCACTATTCTTTTTGTTGCTGACTGTAAAATATATCACTGATATAGCTGTCATAAAGCATGTTTTCAATTTAATAATTATTATAAGGAAACAATCAACATAACAACTGTATCGGTTAGGGGTGGAGGTGGGGAGGTAATGGGGGGATAAAGACACCTATGTAATACCTTAATCAATAAAGAAAGAAAAAAAATTTAGTCAAGAAGCCTGAAATAAAGATTTAAAACAAAAGAAAAAAAGAAATAAACACTCAAGTGCCTTAGGACCCTGCAGTCTCACTCCACAATGAAGCAGCATGCTGACTTCAATGAAAACTACTTCCTAGTCTTTCTTTACTAACTACTAGTTCCAAAATAGTGCAGTTTGGCATGTTTTTAACTTATACTGCCTATTTTAACCCCCCTCCCCAATATGTTTATGGGGTTCATCCTTGCTGATATATGTAGGTCTTCAGCTTTCCCCTATATGAATTCTGTTTGTTATTGGCAGTTGAAGGATACAACATACACTCTTGTGCACAGGCAAACACCAGTGCAAACATTCAAAGTTTCTCGAGGGCACTTGTATACCTGAAGGAGAATTGCTGATTATCTATGACTTCTTCAACTTTACCGGGTAACACCAGATGTCCATACTCCCGCCATCTGAAACCTCTCCAACAATTGGATGAAGGTTAGGCTTTAATCGGCATTTCTGATTATTCCTGAGGTTGAGCCCCTTTCATTTACTTGCTGACCATTAGGGTCCCCTCTTACAAAATGCTTACTCAAGTCTTCAGCCCATTTTTTTACTGGGCTCTTTCTATTTTAATTATGTTGGATAACTTTCTGGTTACTTTTAAATTAATTAAAATTAAATTAAAAATTCAGTCTCCCACTACTAGCCATCTTTCACACTTCTCAGAGTTCTATGTGGCCAGTATTCAGTACAGTGGACACTATAGCCTCAGAACACTTCCATTATCACGGAAAGTTCTTTCGGACAATGCTGCTTTTAGTTATTTGTGTTACACTTCTCTTCTTCCATTCAGTGGCTAGTCTGTAATCTCTTCATGGTAACTTTTGATAAAATAAAATTCTTAATTTTAACGGAGTCCAATTTACTAATATTTTACTTTATGGTTGTGGCTTTTTGGTAGTTTTAGTGGCTTAAGAAATCCTTCCAATCTCGAGATGGTGACAATTTCCTATATAATCTCCTAAAAGTGCTATAGTATTTGCCTTCCACATTTAGGCCTATCATAAACTGGAACTGATTTTTGTGTCCAATGTTGTGTGTCTCACACATGCTAAGAAGCTGAGCCAGCATCATGACCTGCAATGCTGTCTTTACCATAAACCTGGTTCGCCACATGCACATCTGTGCCTGGGCTCCACGTTCTGCTCTATTCATCCAGCTGTCCACTTTTGTACCAAAGTCATGCTATCTTACTGATGAATGAATGCTTGACATCCATTCTTCATACCCTGGTAGGGCAAATCTTCCCAACTCATTCTTCTCTTTTGAGCATATTTTGAATTCCTTGGCCCTTTAAATTTGTATATAAATATTAGAATTAGCTTGTTAAACTACATACACACACATAAAAATCTGATGAAATGATGAATGTGCGGACTCTACAGGTCAATCTCAGGTGGGAAGAACTGACATCTTTACAATATTTGTTTCAGACCTAAGTAAGAAAATGTTCCTTACTATAATAATAAAAATAATCATGTTCTGTATTCATGAAAATAAAATAAATCTTATTTGAAAATGAGATGTATACCAAACCAGAACTGTAAATTATAATCTATGCCTTTGGATTTTATTATTTAATATTAGACACAATATTCGTCCAGTCCTACTTAATAGGAAACAGAAAAAATCGGAAACATACCAATGTTAAGTTCTAAAATCAACTTTTATGAGATTGATAATTGATACAAAACACTTGAGTGTATTGAGCTTACCTTGAATAAGTGGTATGTAACGTGCAAGCAGCTTTGCCCTTTTCTTTTCATATCCTTTCTGAGTGATGTCACCTAAAACAATGATGAAAAAGAATTATATTTCTTCTAAAGTTCCAAAATATTGTAATTAAAGGTTAATTCATAGCATGCATATAAGCATAACTAACGGACACAAAACACTGGGGGATAGGGAAAGCTGGGGGAAGGTCAAGGGGGGAAAAAAGGAGACATATGTACTACTCTTTGTAATATTTTACACAATAAAAAAAGAAAAGAAATAAAAGCTAAAAATAAAAAAGATTAATTCATAATGGAAAAACTGGAAATAGTAATGTCCTTCAACTGGTGATTGGATAAACCAACCATGACACACCCACACAATGAAATACTAGTTAGCAATAAAAAGGAACAAACTATTTACACATAGAATAATTTAGACAGCTCTTATATGCATATTGCTAAGTGAAAGAAGCCAGGCTCAAAATACCACTTATATGACATTCTGGAAAAGATAAAACTGTAAGACAAAGGACAGTGGGATTGCCAGGGGATGGGAATGAAGGAAAGGCTGACTACAAAGAGGGACTGGAGAATTTTGGGGGATAATGAAGCTGCTTTGTTTTTATTATGGTGGTTGTTCCATGACCTTATTTGTAAAAAACTTACAGAATTACACACCAGAAAGGGTGAATTTTGCTGTATGTAAATAATAAATCAACTTTTAAAAATTATATTCAGCATCCCCAGGAGCTTTGTCAAAAATGCAGATTCTGAGGCAATGCCCAGATTGACAGAATCCAAATCTGTATTGTGCCAAGAACCCACCCCCCACAGTGATTCTTGCACAGGTTCAAGCTGTGGAAGCACTGGTATAAGGGACACAGGAAACGAACCCTAATAGCCATGGGGTATACCTGATAAGGACTCAGGAAAAGAAACTACTGTTCTGATACACTATAAAGAAGAACAGCCTAAAAGTGAATTAAACCAACCAGGAACAAGATAGGAAACACAATTTTCAACCTAAACATACCACATGGTTTCCCAGCCAGAACTTGAGTGTTCATAGTGGATCTGTCATGTTTTAGAGACTTTATTTAGACCAGAAATATGTATTACAAGTTCCATTAGTAGCTTGTTCTTTGGGTGAATTGTCTTCAATAGAAAGCTTATAGTCGGAGAAACAAGATGGCGGCATAGGGTAGACACCGCATATGCAGCTGTGAACAACTATTTCAGAAAAACCACGAAAAGAACACACGGACACCGCTCGCACCCACAGGACGGCTGGCTGAGTGAAAATCCTACAACCAGAGAAGAGTCTGAGACTCAGAGCAGCAGCGGAAGCAAAGTACAGAGGTACGGAGGCGCG
>PVJC01030700.1:0-10229 GCA_004026665.1 Murina feae
GCCCTTTTTCCTTCTCAGTACATGAGATTAAATATATAAGGTATTTAGGGGGAAGCCTGAAATGTAGTAATAAAAATCATTAACAAGAATAGACAGTTGACTTGTTTCAGGAAATGTTCTAAGGACTTTACATGTATTACTCCTGGAATAGGTGTAAGTAGCTAAAAATTGGAATAACCAAATCTGAATTTTTGCTAAATTGCCTGTCTCCTTAAGAACTCAATGATTAGTAACTACTGTTATTGCCTTTGATAAAGAAAAAAAAATCTTCTTATGAATTCATCACAGAGTTATAACATTAAAAAATTATAAAGTTATTTCTGATTTCTTTTTGGCAGATGGCACAACCTTGGGTATATATATAGTTGCCAGATAAAGACTTTTTTTTCTTCCTGACTCAGAAACCACCACTTGGCAGTTGCTTGTGAAATCTGTGCAACATGACATGGGAGGAGAAAAAACACAAAACAAAGTAGTTATTCATAATATCTTTGAGTACCTTTGTTTTATCAGTCTTTCAAGTTCACTACCATCTTTTATTTATAGAACACTAACATTTTCATAACTCTCAAAATGCCATTTTAATTAACATTGCTCACATAGTTTCTACTCAGCACAAAGAACTATTTTCTTATGTCTAGTGTTTGAACCCATAATGACCATTAATTAGTACCATAGAGTCTTCTTCTCTTTCTTTCTTCATTTATTTTTATTATTTTTTCAATTTATTTTTTAATTACCGTTGACATGCACTATTACATTAGGTCTACAATTCCTCTTCTTTTCTTCAATTTCCATTATAAGTGAATTTAATTAATTTCATGCCATCCCTTTGATTCCTTTCCAAGTCTAATCCAGCTATCATTACTGGTTGTGTCCCACACTGGACACTGAAGAATGGAAAAGAATGCCCTTGATACAGGATCAGGGCAAATTGGTTTCATGAAGCAAAATTGATTGAATTATGAAAGGAAAAAGGCTTCCCTAAATGGCAAATATCCTCATCTCCTTCTCCCTTCTCCTCCATCCTGTTCATCCTCGCTCCACAGTTCTAACATCCAAAGCCACTTCTTTCATTTACGTATTTATTCCCTGACACATTACTCAGAGTAGACAGAGAATATATGCTGTAGATCTAGCACTGTCCTGGATCTGGGGACGAAAAGAAGTAACTAAAGTAATTCTTGACTTTGAAGTGCTTAGAACTGGAAGAAAAAGACTATTTTGTTTGTTGACATATAAATCCACATGCTCCCCAACTCTACTCTCCTGGGGAGTGAATAGTATCTGTGTTCTAACTATAAATGCTCAATACTGAATAAAGTGAGGGATAAAAAAGCACCAACAAGAAAATAAAAAGAAAGAAAACTTTCAAAAAAGTGCAAATGGTATCTGTAAATTCTTTCCGACCCTCCCTTTTGGGTGCTTTGTAGTACTATTGCTATTCTGTGGATAGCATATCATCAGTTGTCCTACTAAATTAAATGTTATAGCTTTTCTCTAACAATTTACCCCTTTAATAGATTCTAGTTAACCAAAAAAAAATAGTCATTTTCCATTCTTTTTCCTAATATTTCTGATAAATGGCTCATGCCAAAAAACTTTGGATAACCTGGAAGCATATCATAAGAATAACTATTGTTTTGTTTTGTTTCTTAACTACAAACTTGGTACAAAAAGTATTTTGATTTATATAAATTTGGCAAATAGAAGTTTTAGAGATGAAAATACCTGGGAATGTGGGCAAAAGCAAATAATTTTACTTGTACTTTGATTATAAATGGTTCTCATTAAACAATTTGAGAAACCTAGATGAAATAGAAGTTTAAATTCATAAACCTCACGGTGGGTCCAACCAATGGCCTCATCTTGGATTCCACAGACTCTATCACACTCACTTCCTCTGTTTCTCCAGGTAGAGGCACTCTATCTAAACTTCTCTGGGAGGGGGGTGGTCTGCCCTTACCTACCTGACTCTAATAGCTCATCATGACATTAATCTCATTCTGTACCTCTATTTCATTTGGGGCTTTGCTTTATTCTTTTGTGCTTTTGCTTCTTTATTTGTTTTGGTATTTTAGCCTTTTCTTATCTATAAGCCTGAATGCTGTAAATATTTTGGCTTTCAAAAGTTCTGTATTTGGGGAGGAATTCAAGAGCCTATTGTGTTTTTGCTTTTAATTATTTATTTATTCATTTATTTATTTAACCTTTATTGTCGAAAGTATTACAGATGCCCTCCTCCACCTCTTTTATCCTCCTAGACCCCAGGCTTTCACCATCCTATTGTCTGTATCCATGGGTAATGCATATATGCATATAAATTCTTTGTTTAATCTCTTCTCACTCCCCCTCCTTCTTTCCCTCTGAAATTCCTCAGTCTGTTCCATGTTTCCTTGCTTCTGGATATATTTTATCCATCAGTTTATTTTGTTCATTAGATTCCTCATTCATTTATTTTGATTTTTAGATTCAATTGTTGACAGACATGTATTTATTGCCATTTTATTGTTCATATTTTTATGTCCCTTTTTCCTCCTTCTTAAAGAAAACCACCCTTCAACATTTCATATAACACTGGTTTGGTGGTGATGAACTCCTTTAGCTTTTTCTTGTCTGTGAAGCTCTTTATCTGACCTTCAATTCTGGAAAGAGTGCCTGGGAAAGGCCCCTGAGCTGATTATCATCTGAATCCAGTGGTGCTTGGCAAAGCCATGCCCTGGAAACATACCTTGCCAGAGGCAAGTGTGTTATCAGCCTGACCTTCAGCTCTGGTGCTGGGGGGTGGGTTCCTTATCTAAATCCAGCCAAGCACCAAGAACAAACATGATTATCCTGGCCCACCCAGAAGTGATGATTACAAAGAATCCACAAAAATGCACATAATCTCCTTTGTCTTGGGCTTTAGGAAAACTTCTTGGTATTTTGCTTATAAAATAAATGCAATGTATCAGCTCTGGGTCCTCGTTTCACCATCAGAGAACAGCTGTCCCACCTGGCCCCAGCTTTTTCCTTCTATCTCTGTGTCTGTCTCTTTCATTTTCTCAATTCCCATCCTCCCCTACTCAGGAACTGGACTGCCCCCTAGCCGCACTAGATACAAAAAAGGGAGAAATATTTATACAATTCTAAATGACAGCTTTGCTGGGTAGAGTTAAAAGGGGGAAAAAAATGAGCCTATTGCAGATCCCCTATCGTATCTTCATTCTTCAAGAAGTAGCACAGATGCCTCCCTCTGACTGGGAGCATTGTCACTGACAGAAAGAAGAGAAAAGAAAAAGAATAAATTAATAATTCCAAATACCTACATGTATTTGCGGGAGTGAGGGGTCACACAGTGTATCAGATAAGCTGCCAGGTGGCACAGGAGAATAACCAGCCAGGCGTTCAGAGGATTCACAAAAAGAGCCTTTAATGCAGAATTGCAGATGCTCTAGTGTGGTGACTCAGGGAACTCAACCTCCAAAGCCCGAGTGATGAATATGAAGGAAGTTTTCCTTTTATCCCCTTAGTTTCTTTGTCCCCCAAATATGGACCAGGCTTCCAGACTTTCTATGGGCTTTGCAGCCCCCTTTTGGGTTGGAATGGGGAAGTAAGATTACACCCAAAGGCTGGCCTGGCTGGCAACTAGCACTGCCAACCCCCTCCGGGGCTGTGTATGGTTCACGGTTTATGCCTCTGTAAAATGGAAGTATTCCAGGAAACAGGTTCTGCAAGGCTGGGCAAGCATCAGGGTGACAGAACTGAAGTCAGTGAGGTTGTGTTTCTCCATCACATCCACTGCGCTACCAGTATTTTGAAATTGCTGTTTAAACACAGACACATGGGATTTCACAGGGACTGGAGATGAGAATGATATGCAAAGCAAGTGTGAACAAATCCAAACTGTTGCTGAGTCTTTAAATAAATGTGTGCAACTGAGCCCAAGTGTGTCACAAGCCAACTGTATACCTGGAGGTTCTCCAAATTAACTTCCATGAATTGTGCAATGTTAATTAAAGAGTAAACCACAAAACAGGCTGATTTGACATTTGCAAACATATTATTAACATTCAAAATAGCCACAATAATTGTTTAGAACTCAGCCAAAAAAAAATATTTACTAGGAGAAATATTTTATCATTGACACTTTTTAGAGTCATCAATCCATGATGATAAAATAAAGCAGGGCAATACGTAGAAGGTTTGATAAGTTTCTGAATTCTTTACAGACAGTGCACCCATGTGTTGTCAGCTTTGTGGACCTCACCTCCTGCCCTGCCGTTAGCACAGCCATGCTTCATTTTCAGAATCTGAGGCCCCAGTTCCAGGCCAAGACAACTAATGTATACTTGGATGGACACCAACTTTCGTTGCATATCTGTTGTGAAGGTTATGATCAGCAACAATTTCTGTCTGTAACTTAGTGGGCAGTATCTCCCTGCTTCCGGGAACTGTGACATCAGGTGGTCTGTACTATCAGGAAGAGACTGAGAAAACAGACACTCCCATTCACCTCCTCTGGGAAGTTGTAATATGCATCCGAAAATATATGTGTTCCTTTCACTCATGATGATCTTATTGTCTATCCTCGCTGCTAAATTATTTGAAATGCCACTCGGCCCAGGTAGCATGATTCAGTGGATGAGTGTCAACTTATCACTCAGGAGGTCATGGTTCGATTCCCAGTCAGGGCACACACCTAGGTTGCAGGCTCGATCCCAAGTAGGGGGTGGAGGCAGCTGATCAATGATTCTCTCTCATTATTGATGTTTCTGTCTCTCTCTCCCTGTCCCTTTTTCTCTGAAATTAGTAAAAATATATTTTTTTTAAAAAAAAAAAGAAATGTCACCTGAAATTTTGGTGGGAGTGCACAAGAAGCCACAGTACAGCAGGATTGGCTTAGGCGTAAACTAGCAAAAAGACCCTTGCCCAATGGAATAATTAAAAGTTTAAAATACTGCTTTAATTCAATCAATTAAAAGCACAAGCCACATGGGTTTGACTGAATCAATTTGAAGAGTTACACAGCAGTCAATGTGCTCATCAGCAGGAGTGAAAAATTAATGTATCACCTACAAACAGCTTGAATTCTGTTTCCTTCAATTAGATATATCAAACCACCTTGACCACCTCCCAGAAAGGCAACTTCATTTGCAGAAGGAAGGAGTGGTGCTTCACCAAAGGGATAGGCTATTAGTCAAAACTAAAGCCTCTGTCATATAATTTGAAATATTTCCAAATATGAAACCTTGGTTAGGTAGAATTTTGTGTCTTCCATGTTCCTCCCAGTATGATCCTAATCATGAAAATGTACTTCAACTCCTTTTTCTTAAAGAGTATTCAGATATTAATAGGTGGTGTGTTTTTTTAATTGTTGAATTTATTGGGGTGACATGGGTTACTCAAATTATAGAGGTTTCAATGAACAATTCTATTATACATCATCTGTATATCATACTGTGTGTTCATCACCCAAAGTCAGGTCTCCTTCACTCACCATTTATTCCCCCTTTTACCTTCTTCTATGAAATACCGTAATGTGAAATAATAAGTATACTGAAGGCAATAGTGGCTTAAGATAATCATGAAACCACTGAGGTAATTGTTGTGCATCTGCTTATTATAGCAAGAAGGTACTAAGATGGACATTACCTTTTACAACTGCAGCCAAATAAAGCTAATAGAGACAGAGACTTACTCTAGTTTACTGAAAATGTTAATAAATACCTGAAGATTCTTAATGCATTCCCTTTTTGACATTCCTAGAATCTGGCTATGATTAATAGAATTGTTTTGAGGGGAAAATATTTTTCTATACAGTATTCACTATAGCTGAGCCAAGAAAACAATGCATTGGGGGGAGTGGGGAGGAAAAAGGGTACTAGTAAACAAGTATGCATGCATTTTCAAGTAAAAGATAAAATGTATCACATTTATTTGAATGTTTGCATATCACCAGTGCAAAGCTTCATACAGTTTGATTCATAACATTGTAAGAGTTCATGCTCCCTTTAACATATCTGATTTAAAAGCTTTATAATTTAGGTGAAAATAAAGAAATGCCACATTCCTCTCTCCCTGAGTCATCTAACATGATACTGTCCAAGTCTTTCCCCTCATATGAACTCAGAATATTCATGGAAACTGATCCCATGAGCTGGATTGCCATGAGAAGAGCCTGCCTTAGGGTAAGAACTTGAATGTCAGAATTGGTATCTTTTATCAAATTAATGTAAGATCATTAATTTCATTATTGCATGTCCCTAATAATTTATTCCAAACTCCTGGGGGTTTTCATTTTAGAAATTTTAGGTTGTAGAAAGGCAATAATATATTTTAATAATGAATAAGGTGCAATCATTAATGCATAGCACATAAATTTCTGAAACACTCCACTATAAACAGGATATTAAATAGGCTTTTCTCAGTGGGAAAGAGCTAGAAGCACTATTAGAGCTCCCGAAAAATCTGCAAACACATTTTTCAAAAGCACTGTGACTTACAGCATTATTTTGTCATTTTCATGGTATAAACTTTATACTATGTATGTGACATACATAGTATAAATCATAACATCCACTTCATGCAGAGAGATAGAAAGTCACATCTTATAATCAAAGATATTGAAGCTTCTAAAAAATATTAAATATTCACCCACTTAGAATAAATTAACCTAGTTTTTGTTACCACATAAGTGTTTGGGTTTGTTGTTTGTTTGCTTTTTAATTTTGAAAGCGTTTTGTGTAGAGATGTGGATCTATGCTCATGACAACACTTTAAGTTAGAACAATTTTATACCAACTTGAGAGATTCAGGAGCGGGCCTGGAGAGATTAATTTATCTGCGCTCACACAGCTAGGAAGTAATGAAGCCGGCATTCAAATCCATGCCGACTGTCTCTAACGTCCACACAGTTATCCCTCTCTCCTTTCCTCTCTGATTGTGGCAAATAGTAAGTATTTTGAACATTTTCATTTCATGCTCTAAATTTACCAAACCTCAGAGTTTTCTGACCTCAGAGATCATTTCACAAGGTAAGTAGGAAACACCCCGTCAACAGCTTTGCCTATATCTGCGTCACTTGTCCCCAGGCAGAGTTTATCCTGATGGTGTCCTTGAGGAACATGGTCCAACCAGGTTTGCATCACTTTTGTGGCCCTAATGTCCCAACCATGCTCTGCCATAGCTACAATCAGTTGCTAATGATGCATTAAATATGCAGTTTGTGCCAGAATTGAGGGGCACGTTTCAAAACACAGGTGCCAGGTGGATGTGTTCATGACTAAGTCAGCAGCACTCAGCCACGCTGATCAGGACAGGTCACCATAGAGGGCACATGTGAGTGCGAGCAGGTCAGTGGTAAGGAGAAGGGAGGTGAGCTCTGTACATCCAATGGCTCTGAGATACGGATCTGTTCTTTTGTAGAACCTGCTCACCAAAACACAGTTGTGGGAGCTGTTGCAAAAAGATTATCACCTGCAGACTAGAAATCAACAACTTGTAGTATAATGATAATGAATTTTAGTATGTATTCAGAGTAAATAATTAAAAGTAACATGGAAACTTTCAAGGAAAGAGTGTGAAGTAATTTAGAAATACTTCACATGTTCTCCCTAGGGATAATTTTTAATTAACTAATAGTACACATTATAATTATGTATTATGAACTCAGTGAAAATAGTTTTATTTAAGCTAAAAGCCACTAAGTTACTTAAACATAAAAAAGGCCCTTCCATACAAGATCAAATAAAAATCATAAAATATCAATCAATACTGAAGCATCCTAATCAAGTTTTTCAAAACAAATATCATCACTGACGCTTTAACAAATGTTAGATGTAACATTTTAATAATAAAATGCAATACTTAATGAATAAGATATAATTCATGAGACACTCCATCATCAACAGGAGATTAAATAGGTTTTTATAAGTGAGAACCTGCAAAGACTATAAAGCTCTTGACATTTTTTGAAAGCACATTTCCCCAAACTGCTATGACTTAGAGTATTCTTTTGCATTTTTATGGTATAAACCTTCAACTGCCACATTCCTAATGTAAACCCTGTCAAGGTTTAGTTTATTAGTGTGGCTGAGGAGAATCTGAGAATGTTTCAATGAGGACCATGATCTCATGTTGAATTCATTCCTTTTATCATGAACAAAAATCAACTCGTAACTAATGACATGCCTAAAAGCAAGAGCTAAATACATAAAAATCTCAGAAGTAAACATAGAGGTAAATCTTCCTGACCTTTCTAGATATGACATGGAAACACAAGCAACAAAATAGAAAAACACATGTACTAAAACCCATCAAAATTGAACACTTCTTTACTCTCAATGATATAATTGTGGAAGTTAAAAACTAACATGTAGAATGAGACCAAACAATTGAAAACCATATATCTGAAAAGAATATATAGAGGGCTCTTACAACTCAATAATAAAATCCTATATAATAAAGAGCTAATATGCTAATTAGACTGGATGGCAGAACAACCTTCCAGAATGACCAGTAGGCTGGGGTGGGAGGGTGATGAGGGCTGAGGCAGTTGAGGCTGCAAGGGCCTACTTTTGCATGAATTTCATGCATTGGGCCTCTGGTAATAACTATAATTTTATAAATGGGCAAAGGGTATGAATATACATTGAGGCAAAGAATGAATGGCCAATACTTTATACCCAACTGGATACTGGATAGCTAGTATTAGAGAGAGAGAGAGAGAGAGAGAGAGAGAGAGAGAGAGAGAGAGAGAAGTGCTTACAAAGCTATAGAGAAACTGGAATCTTATACTTAGTGGAAAAACATGAATCCATGTTTGGAAACTAAGCTATGGTTTGGAAAACAGTGGACATAATACTTTAAGATTATTACATTTTTAATTAATAGAATATTTTTGAGCAGTGCTAAGTTTATGGGAAAAAATAAGCAGCAAATAGAGTTCCAATATATGACCTCTCCTCCAACACACAGTTCTATTAATATTATCATGCATTAACCTGGTATATTTGTTAAAATTAATGAGTCATTTTTGATATATTTTAACCCAAATTCTATAGCTTCTGTTAGTGTATACTCTTTATTTTGTATATTCTGTGGGTTTTGAGAAATATTATATATCTAAACTAATAAAAGCGAAATATTAAAATTAACCGTTTCTCTGAGACAGGGTAAGCCACGCCCACCAGCCAATCAGAGCGGCTGTATGCAAATTAGCCCAGCCAACATGGCGGCCGCCACTCCCGGACCTGAGTAAACAGCCCTTTCCATTGCGGCAGGAGAGAAAGTGAAGCTGCACCCTTCAGCTCAGCTCCGATTAAACTGCCTCTAGGGAAACACAGCTTTTTGAAACATTGTAACAATCATAGAATCCTCCAGAGCTGAAGGAAAGAGCAGCTCTGGCCTAACCAGTAAAAGTAACAATTGTTTCATTATAGACGCTGCGAGGTGAGGCAGAGGAGGCTTCGTTAGTAGTTAGAAGGCCGCCTTAAAGGAACAGTGTATCAATTACCCCAGGCCTTCAAGGAACAGTATCAATTATAGGAGAAAAAACTCCAGAACCTGTGTCCATCTGGCCTTGCTGGGACGTTGGGTCAATGGGAGCTGTGGGCAGCCTTAAAGCCCCTCACCCAGGCTGGTCAGGCACGCCAGCAGGTGGGCATCCCCCGAGGGGTCCCAGACTGCGAGAGGGCACAGGCCGGGCTGAGGGACCTCCCAAGTGCACAGAGCAGCTGCAGGGCGGGACAGCGCAGGACCCAGGACCCGTGAGTGGGAAAGAGGCGGCAGGGTTGGAGGGCACCGGGAAGCGGGTAAGAGGTGGCAGGGGGGAGTCTCGGCCTGCTTGGTCGCTGCCCAGGCCCTTTGAGGGGCATTGTGGAGTGGGAAAGCAAGGCTGCAGGGGCCGGGGTCCTGCTTGACAGCTCCCAGACCCCTTGGCAGCACCGGGAAGTGGGAAAGGAAGGCAGCAGGGGATGGGTGAGTGGGAAAGAGTTGGCGGCCTGCTTGGCGGCTTCCCAGGTCCCTTCCGAGGATCACGGAGCAGGAAAAGGCTGGCCTGACCACGAGGCGGGGTTTTCCCTGCTTTCTGGTGGCTGGAGGAAGGTGGGCAGTAGGCAAGCTTGGGAGGCAGGCCGCACCCAGCTCTGGCCACGCTCAAAAAAGAGAGCAACATGCAGGGGAGGGCAAGAGTCTGAGAGATCAACATAGAGGGGGTGCCTGCTCCAAGCCTCCACAGTGTGCCTGGG
>PVJC01030700.1:10329-21149 GCA_004026665.1 Murina feae
CCTCAGATGCAGCTGGGGGCAGGTCCCCAGTGGCCACACACACACACACACACACACACACACACAGAAGGCGCCTGGCAGACTGGGGCCATCATAGGACATCCACTGAGGGGTCCCAGACTGTGAGAGGGCACAGGCCGGGCTGAGGGACTCCCTCCACCCCGAGTGCACAAATTTTTGTGCACCGGGCCCCTAGTATCCTATATAATAAGTGTAATGTGCAAATTGACCATCCCTTCAGGATGCCTAAACTATGCCCACCAGCCAATCAGAGCAACTATATGCAAATTAACCCAGCCAACCTGGAGGCCGGCACTCAGGGAGCTGAGTAAACAGGCAGTTTCCAGGAGTGAAACTGTTTTTGAGCAGCCTGGGCTTCTCTCCGCTCCAGGGAACAACATATTTGCAACATTGTTTCAATCCTAGAAGCGTCAGGAGCTGAAGCAAACATCAGGCCGGTCCTGACTTCTAAGGGAAACATTATTTTATTATAGAAGCCAGAGCTGAAGCAGAGAGAAGGTTTCCTTAACTGCCTAGGCCTCGGCTTAAAGGAACAGTGTATCAATTATAGAAGATAAATAAACCCCAAAACCTGCTTCCAGTCAGCCTTGCTGGGACATTGGGTCAATGGGAGCTGTGGGCAGCCTGAACACCTAAAAGCACCCCTCAGCCCGTCACCCAGGCTGGCCACACCCCAATGCAGTGAGGGATTCCACTGAGGGGCTTGGCCAACCTGCAGACAGCCATCAGCCCCTCACTCAGGCTGGCCAGGTACCCCAGTAGGGACCCAAAACCTAAAGGGACTATGGGCAGCCTGAAAATGACCCTCAAACCCGCACCCAGGCTGACCAGGCACACCAGCAGGTGGACATCCCCAGAGGGGTCCCAGAATGGGAGAGGGCACAGGTTGGGTTGATGCACCTCCCAAGTGCACAAATTTTTGTGCACCAGGCCCCTAGTGTATATATATATATACATGTTGACTATATCATACACAATAGTTTCCCCACTTTAAAAATGCCCTATTTTCTACCTATTCATCCCTCTTCTCCTTAAACTCTGGCAACCACTGATCTTTTTACTGTCTTCATGGTTTTTCATTTTTCAGAATGTCATAAACTTAGAATCGCACAGAAGGTAGCCTTTCAGATTGGCTTTGTTTCATTAGCAATATGCGTTTTTAGCACCTTTTATGGCTTGATGACTCATATTTTTGGCTGAATAATATTTTATTGTATGGCTGTATTACAATTTCTCCATACATTTATGTATTGAAAAACAACTTGGTTGCTCCCAACTTTTGGCAATTAGAAATATAGCTGCTATAAACACTTGCATGCAGGTTTTTATATGAACTAAGTTTTCAGTTCATTTCGGTTAAATTCCATAGAGTGCAAATGCCAGGTTATAAAATAAGAATACATTTAGTTTTGTAAGAAACTACCAAACTGCCTTCCAACCCACCTGGCCCATTTTGCGTTCCGGAGCAATGAATGAGAGTTCCTATTGCTTGCCAATGTTGTCAGTATTTTGGATTCTAGCCATTCTTAGAGATTTGTCCTCTTTCTCTCTTCTCCATTTGGTCTTTACATATTATGGGGCAAACAATGCTAACATTCCAAGGGAAATTTTAGTAGCACTTAATTTTTTGATAAAATTATTATTCCCAGGTCCTAGCATATGTGTTTAATAAATGGAAGCCTTTGAAGAACTTATCTAAAGTTTCCCTTAGATTTTCAGTCTGATGCTTAACAACTTCTATTATAAGAAAAAATATATGTAAATCACAATCTTCAAAATTGTTAATTTAAATCAATGCTTTTCTCTCATCCCTAAAAAAAGTAAGATTATTAATGTTATTTTTATTTTCCATATATTTTATCTTTTTAAGACCATTGAAAAGAGCCCATACATAATATTTGGAATCCTCTACTGTGCTTCCTTTTTTTAGTGTAACAAAGATAAATGACTCCATATCTTCTACAAATGTTAACATGCTTAAATGTGCTTTTCTTAGGACAAATAGCAATTTGAATGCCTTTCCAAACATTTTCACCTAGTATGCAGATGTTAAGTTAAGAAAAACTTTATTTAGTCTATACTTAAAAATGTGCCGTTGATAAATATATAATATCTAGAGGCCCGATGCATGAAATTTGTGCAAGGATAGGCCTTCGCAGTCTTGGCTGCCTCCTGGCCCCAACTGCTGGGGCCCTCATGGCCTTAGCTGCCTCGTGGTCCCAGCTGCCTTGCAGTCTTGTCCCCCGCCCACACCTGCCTTGGCCTGGCACTGTCTGCCTCCACTGCCACCCCCCGCATTCCCCAGTTCCATGGAGCCACCCAATCAATCACCCCACAAAAGGTAGCCTAGGTTTCCCTCTTTGGGGCAATCGCAGAGCTCCTCTTGATCAGTTCCTGGCTGGTGGTCTGGGCCTCCTGCTGCCAGGCAATTTATTGCAGAGACACCCCCCCCCATCTGTTGCCCCACAGAAGGTTACCTGGGTCTCCTTCTTTGAGGCAATTGCAGAGTCCCCCCCCCCATTGATTGCCCTGTGGCCTGGACTTCCCTCTGCAGGGTGATGGTGGTACAATAGCAGATCCTCCAAACAACAGCATCGCACCCACCTTGACTGCCCTGGCACCAGTGCAGGTCACAGCGTGGTCATCGGGAAGATTGTCTGGACGGTTGTTCTGCTGTTCAGTTGTTCAGTCAATTTGCAGTATAATAATACTTTTATTATTATAGATTACTGAAGATAGGTAGATAGAGAATATATATGACCATCATATAGATAAGATATAGAAAGATAGATGATAGATAGATGATAGATAGATAGATAGATAGATAGATAGATAGATAGATAGATAGATAATAGATGTCTTCTAAAGTAAAACTTTCCTAAAAGCTGGGCACCTTATTTAAAGTCTACAACATCAAAGCTAATAATCATTCCTTAGATTCCAAGATTTTTACCAACATGAGAATCAAGAAACCATGATATATCTTGACTTAACTCTTTGTTCTGTCCTCATTGTGAGAATATATATATATATATATATATATATATATATATCCACATGCTATTTTAAGGGATTTTCTGAATTTCTTGAAAACTATGCATTTCCATAAATGTGACATTTTTATTTATATACAAAATAAAATTCTAACTTATTAATTTCTGTTGCACAAACATCATTTTCATAGTTTTTCTACACAACAATATCTTCATAGCTATTTATCTCCTAAGTATGACAGGTCTTTTCTTAGATTTGAATGTAAGGATGAGATGGGGGGTTTGTTTGTTTTAGCAAACAGCTAGGTAACAGATATGAAAATGCGGATATATTTTAAATTAATCTGGAGGTACTCTTCATGTATAAAATATTTTATAATTTAAAAGGATATGTAGGTACAATACATACATGGTAAGTACTCATAAAAATGATATATACATAAATTTGTATAAATACATATATAGACATATTCATCAAAAAAGATATATTCATAGACAATATTCAATCTAATTGATGTTTAAATTTTTTGAAAACATAATTATCCTTTTGTCAACAATTTTACTTCTTGAAGTACTCAATTGATCTATAATAATCTATAAATGTGTTTACAGATCCTGCCCTAAAAGTTAAGAGATTGGGTACAAATGAGAGATGGTCTCAAAGTGATAAATTTAGTGACTGACTGAATTTTTCATACTCTAGAATAAGGTGAAAACAAGAAGAATCTCTTTTTAAAATTTATAAATAAAGTGTTAAAATATTCAAACTGTTAAGCCTTAAAATACCAAGCCACATGACTCTCACCACCACATCCTCTGGTGAGAAGTCGACCCCATGAGACTGTAGGAGCCACTTAAAATCACCAAATTAGACACAGACAGGTGTGAGCACGTCACTCTCACGGATGGAAAAAAGTCAGACACAGAAGGATTAGGGATCTCGGTTAGGAATCCACAGCTGTTCAAGTCAGTGCAGCCATGACCGGACCCCAACATAAAGGGGCTATAACCCCAGCCTTTGTTCACTTGATTGACCTGCCTTTTATTTTAGTTGCTTTATATTCCTATTTTTTATTAGAAAACAAAGTTCTTGTTGGTCGAGTGCTATAAACAATTTGGTATAATCGTGTGGAATTTCAAATTAATATTTAAATACCTATAAAATCAAGAACTCTGCTTATAGTCCTCTTTGTTCATAGGAAACTGAGTTTATGCTACCAGATAAATCTAGGAGTGGTTTTCTCCTTTATGCATAAATCCACACTCCCTTGCTCTAGCCATATCACTAGACCTGGAGCTCCTGTCTTCTTCCTCCTTCCTCCCACCAACTTCAGGTGAGCAGAATGTTTCAGAACCTGGGTAGGTGCATTTGCCTAATCCTGGCTGAGACCCTGGGTCAATTATAGTGCAAAATGTACCCCTGACCTCTGTCCTTCATCCTTCTTCACCTCACTATTGTGATTATAAGTACTATGTTGGAATTTGTTTAAAATCTGCACCCTCTGCTGATAGACTGACAGGAGCTAGGTTTGTAAATATCACAATATTTGGCATTAAATAAACTGCAACTTATTAGCTGAAGATGACCAGAATTTTTTTAAGTTACTACTTTCTGTTCTCATGCTCCTTCACTTTACCTCTTTCCAACCCTAACTAACAAGGCTTACGTTTTATGCGAGAGGGTTTGTAGATGAGGTAGTGTAATTAAACTTAGGCTATTGGGGATTCATTCTAAGAAACATAGGTTATTTGTCAACTAATTATGTTAGCGTGGCCAAGTGTTTATGAGAAAAATAGATATCTACAACCAAAATACAGCTAATATTTTGGGTATAAAAACTTAAAAATGTTGGGTTGGTCTCTGATTAGATTCTAAAACTAAGCATAGATATTTTTACTATTTTATTTTGTTGGGTTTTTTTTACTATATAATATACATTCCACTCATCACTTACAGATAATCAAGTGTTAACTATTTTTTTCCTTTGGACTTGAGAAAAAAGCATTCAGGGGATTCATTCCAAACTAATTGGCATTGATTAGCTTCACTGGCACTTCTCCCAACCTGCCTCAAAATTTATTTGATATTAAACTTAATTGAATAATGGGTTTACAATTCCTCTGTGAGTATAACCCAATGACTTCTGTAACCTTTATTTTATTGTGAAAATAAATTTACCAGTTTTATCAATGTTATTCTAAAATTCTATTGAATCTCTTCCCTTCAAACTTTTTATTGCTTTCGAAATACTGATTGACATCACTTTATTTTTTAAAAATGTGTTTACATTGAATTTTAAGAGAGAGAAAGGAAGAGGGAGTGAGAGAGAAAAAAAGTTGATGTGACAGAGAAACATCAATCAATTTCCTCCCATATTCACCCCAACCAAGGATCGAACCTGAAACCTGGGTATGTGCCCTGAAGAGGAGTCCAACCAAAGACCTTTCGTTGGATAGGATGATGCTCAAGTAACTGAGGCACATCAGCCAGGGCGATATCCCTTAATTTTATAATGAATACAAATATTGCACAACAGTACACCTCATAACTAAACATATAAATACAAGAGACATAAACTTGGTTATAACCTTTACATAAGTAAGAGTGAGGGTGTGGGGAAGGGATGATAGTATTTCTTGATGTGAAATATTTTAGGTATTTGAAAACTCTGTGTCTGCATGCACATGCGAGGGGGGGAGCTACACGTGCGCATATGTGTACTCTAAGTGTAGTAGTAGTCCACTCAGGCTACTGTAACAAAATACCGCAGACTGATAGTGTGGCTTAAACAACAGAAATTTATTTTTCATTGTTCTGGAATCAGAGCACTCCAAGATCAAGGATTCAGCAAGACAGGTTTCATGTGGAAGCCCCTTTCTTGGCTTCCAGGCAGTTGCTTTCATGCTGTGTGCTCACATGTCCTCCCCTATGAGTGTAAGTGGGGAGAGAGAAAGGGAGAAACAGAGCGAGCTCTAGGATACCTCATCTCATAAGGGCACTAATCCTATCAGATCAGGCCCTCATTCGTCTGATCTCATTTTACCTTAATTACTTCTTCAGAGGCCCCATCTCCAAATACATCTACACCAGGGTTTAGAACTTCAGCATATGAATTTTGGGAGACAAAGACATTCAGCTATATAGAAAGTACACAGCTATGTGGTTATATATTTCTGTTCTTATATATTATTATACATAGTTCTATTGATATAGTTATATTTATATGCATATATAAGTAAGCAACATTTTTTTAGTTATCATATAGTTAGCTGTCTATATATCTAGGTACATAGAACGTAACTTACAACCTAACTTAACACCATACTTAGTTATTACAATACTAGAGGCCTGGTGCATGCATTAGTGCATGGTTGAGGTCCTTTGGGGTGGCCTGCGGAGATGGGGCCCCAGCTCATACCCCCAGTCCGCAGCCCTGCAGCCCTGCAGCCCCACCTGGCACTCACTTGCTCCATCACCCTGCCTGTGAGATGATCGATTGGGGTCAGGCCCCCACCCAGCTCCCTTAGTGCCTAGGAGCCAGGCAGCAGCCCCACCCCCTGCCACCACTGGTGGCTTTCTGCAGGGCAATTGGTGGGGTGATTGGGCCCTCATCCCCACCTGCCTTGGTCTGGCACCTGCTCACCTGTTCCCATTGGGGTCCTGCTCTCATTGGGGCCCATCAGGACAGCAGTGGCTCCACTGCCACCTGCTGCCAGTGCCACGTTGTCAATGCCCACGATGTTTCACGCCGCCCCCTGGTGGTCAGTGCACATCATAGCGAGCGGTCAAACTCCCAGTCGAACTCTCGGTCAAATGATCTCCCAAGGGGACAATTTGCATATTAGGCTTTTATTACATAGGTTTGTTGACTGTATTCTCTATGCTCTACATTGCATCACCATGACTGTTTCTCTACTGGGCAATTTGTGCTTCTTAATCCCTTCATCTTTTTCAGATATTCCTCCAAACCTCCTCCCATTTGGAACCATCAATTTGTTCTCTGCATCTATGAGTTTGTTTCTGTTTTGCTTTCTCATTTATTTTTTTTAGGAACACTTTTAAATAACTTCTCCCTGGAGCTGTTTATAACAATTGAGCTCTTAGTGTAAATTGGCTCTTAGAGCCAATGCCATTTTCCTCCTTTGTAATACAGTGTATAATACAGAAACTAAATCCCCTCTTCTAAAGGTTTTCAGGATACCCAGTGGGCAGTGGAGGTCTTTTTATTTTAAATTAAATTTATTTTCTTCACAAGTTAAGATAATAAAGAAGGAAAAGAAAAGAAAGAGTACTGCATTGGCTAGCACAAAAATAATAGTAGTCTCTAAACTAATACCGAAAAACTTTTAAGGGAATGTGTTATTGGGTCAAGAGTAAGTGAGACAAATAATTGCATAGACAGGAAATCCCTCAATTTCCAGAAGGCAGGAATTAAAAAGGAAAAAAGTTCAAACAATTAGGGAGAAAGTAGCAAACTCCATTGCAAAGACAAGTGATAGTTTCAAAATCAATGACATTGAAGGTGTCTCCCCTCTCTTTTCAAGAATATTCAATTCCAGAAGTATAGTTCTGGAAAGAAAACAAATGAATCAAATCCAGAATCATAAAGATATGTTGATTGCCAGGTTAATTATTTCCTAAATAAATGTGATTCAAATATACAAGAGTTGATATGCTATATAAGTTCAACTGACCCTTAGAAAGACATGAAAAAAAAAAAAAGACAAAAACAAATGGTAGAGGTTAGAATCTCTAGGGGATGAGGATAGTTTGAATGAGAGTTGTTGTTTGGATTGACTACATAGCATCATTTTTCCCTTAACACTGCTAGCTGTGGAGAAGATGAACATTTTATAAATGGCAAAAAGAAAAATTGTACAAAAAAAAAACCCACAAAAAACACCACCTTTCTGCAGCAGTAGGTAACCAGCCCTCTGCAAGAAATAATGTCTTTCCCCACCTCTATTCCTATCATCACCTTCAGGATAAATCACTTCACCCAATACAGGGAAGGGAAGAACAACAAAATAAATACCGATTTCCATATGGGGAAAATCTCATTAAGTCAAATGTATATTTGTTTTTATTCATCACCGTAACCTCCACCTAGTGCAATGCTTCCCACAGTAGAATCCCACTAAGTACTTGTTGAATAATGAATGCATTTGTATAAGTTAGTCCCCCAAGTTTCTATGGTAGAATCGCATATTGGTAACAGCAGCACACCCCTCGTCTACCAGAGATGTAACTTCTACCTGGCGTAGCATTAATGTAAGTTCTCTGATCACAGCATCACTGATAGTTTCTGCCTTTCTCCATTGCTGGACTGCAGTTCCTTTCATTGCTGTGTTTCTTGGCTACACAAGGTTAACGTGACCCATTCATAGCTAGCATCATTACTTGTGCTATCGCTTATCAGAACTATTACAAAGAGAATCCTCAGGCATCCAGACTGCCATGCTTTAAGTTCCTAGACAAACAAGAGAGAAGCAGAACCATGTCAAACTGAAAAGCTTCTGCACAGCAAAGGGAACAACTGGCTAAATAAAAAGGACAACCTAAGAAATGGGAGAAAATATTTGCAAACCACATACCTGATTAGGGGTTAATGTTCACAATATACAAAGAACTCCAACAACTCAATAGTGAAATTTAAATTAAATAAAAAATACTATTTAAAAAATGGGCAAATGACTTAGATATTCCTCTAAAGAAGACATACAAGTGGCCAATGGGTAGATGAAAAGATTATTAATGTCTATCATTAATAAGGAAATGCAAATCAGAACTAAAATGTTAGTTTACATCATACGGGTTAGATAAAAAAAGATAAGTGTTGGCGAGGGTGTGGAGGAAAGGAAACCCATGTGCACTGCTGGTGGGGATGTAAATTGGTTCAACCACTATGGAAAACAGTAAGGAGGTTCCTAAAAAATCAAAACTGCCATATAATCCAGCAACCCCATTTATAGGTATATACCCCCCAAAATTGAAATCAGGATCCCAAAGAGATCATTTCACTTTCACATTAATTGCAAATATTCACAATAGCCAGGATGTGGAAACAACCCAAGTATTCATCCACAGATAAATGGGTAAAGAAATGTCGAGTGGAATACAATGGAATACTACTCAGATTCGGAAAAGGAAATATTTCCACTTACAACATGGATAAAACTGGAGGACATTATGTTAAATGAAAGCCAGAGACAGAAGGAAAGTAAACTGCCTGATTCCACTTAAATGAGATAGCTAAAATAATCCAACTCACAGAAGCACAGAAAACAAAGTAGTTGCCATGGGTTGGCGAGTGGGAGATGTGGGGAGTAGTTAATCGCTATATAAAGTTTCAGCTATTACAAGATGAGTGAGTTATAGAGAGCTGTGTATCACACAGTGCTTACCATGTATTGTGCCTTCAAAATGTGTTAAGAAAGTAGGTCTCACGTAAAGTGGTCTTACCACACACAGAATAAAAGCAAAACAAAGAAACAACGAAACAAAGAGACACAAGGGAATGTTGGGAGTTTTTGGCTATGTCTATTTCTTTAATTGTGTAGATGGTATCACAGGTGTTTGCACATGTCCAAACTTATCAAAGTGCGCACATTGAATATGTGCATTTCTTTGTATATCAATTATTCGTCAATGAAACTGTTTAAGAAAATTTCAAAAATAGAGACTAATAAATATTCCTCCAGTCCTCATTCTCACCATTTCTACATTTGTGCATGATTCCTTAACAAGCAGATTTTTCATCTTATTTCCCACGGCCATGCATTTTCCATAATTGTCATTTCATATATTAACAGCCTTCAGCAATGTGATTCTTCAAGCCATATAAAGAGTAATGTAAAAATTCCATTTGATAATTTCTGACTTCCAGTCTCAAGTCTCTCTACTTTACTACTAGTATCTTTGTGCATCTCCAAATCCAGAGAATAAAAACAAACCAAAAGTTTAAAAATAAAGAATAAAATGTTATTTTTAATTTTTCTTTTACATATATTTTTATTGATTTCAGAGAAGAAGGAGAGGGAGAGAGAAATAGAAACATCAATGATGAGAGAGAAGCATCAGTTGGATGCCTCCTGCATGGCCCCCTCCAGGGATGGAGCCCACAACCCAGTCAAATGCCCTGACTGGAATAGAACCTGCGACCTCTTGGTTCCTGGGTCAACACTCAACCGCTGAGCCACACTGGCTGGGTGAAATAAAAATGGTTTTTAAAGTTAAAAATCACAGCAGCAACCAAGAAATAAGACCGATATTGGTGAAATCAGGAACCTAGGAAAGTCATAGAGGCAGAGAAGGTACCTGATTCCAGGTGTGGAAGAACAATCTGCACAAGTGTCTTGGTGGCCACTGAGAAGCACCGAGGGTACCAAGGAGACTGAATTATATCTTCCTTCTCAGGCTGACAAATGACATTTTAGAGTAACCAGTGTTTTAAGAGCTGAGACCATGGCTTTATAAGCTCCATTACCTATCAAAATATCTACCCTGGAGTTGATTCTAAAAACAAGGCGAGAGGGAGACTTTAACTTTGAAAACAAGAAACACAGGTAGGCACACCTCAGCATTTAGTGAAGCATTCCGGCGGTATCGTTTGCAGACTCTGAAAGCAAATGCAGGGCTGCTGACAGGGTAATCGCCGGGGGCAGTGAAGGAAGCAGAACTGCACAACCAGGTGGTGATGCAGTCACAAGGCCTCGGCTTTCCCTGCAGGAGAGGCTGAAATGGCCCGCGACGGGGAGAAGGGGCTGGGCCAGATCCCCTCCCAAGGCCCAGACATGCGATGCGGT
>PVJC01030701.1:0-21036 GCA_004026665.1 Murina feae
AAAATCTGATGAACAGAATAAACTGGTGAATAGAATAGAATCAGAGGCATAGAATGGAGTGGATGGACAATTTTCGGGGGTTAAGGGTGTTGGGGGTGCGTGAAGAGAATGGACAATAATTGTACACCTATGGATGAGGACAGTGGGGGGGCAAGGAGAGAAGTTGGGGTGGGAAATGGGAGGAGGGGAGCTATGGGGGAAAAAGAGGAACAATTGTAATAATCTGAACAATAAAGATAAATTTAAAAAAAATACTAGAGGAATCCACAGGCAGCAAAATCTCAGACATATACCAAAGCAATTTCTTTACCAATACCGCTCCTAGGGCAATGGAAACTAAAGACAAAATAAACAAATGGGATTACATCAAAATAAAAGGCTCCTGCACAGCAAAAGAAAGCCCACTGCATGGGAGAACATATTTGCCAATCTTATCACTGATAAGGGTTTAATTTCCAATATTTATAAGGAACTCATACAACTTAACAAAAGGAAGATAAACAACCCAAACAAAAAATGGGTAATAGATCTAAATAGATACTTTTCAAAAGAGGACAGAAGGCCAAGAGACATATGAAAACTCACTATTTATCCAAGAGATGCAAATCAAAATGACAATGTGGTACCATCTCACACCTGTCAGAATGGCTATCATCAACAAATCAACAAACAAGTGCTGGCGAGGATGCAGAGAAAAAGGAACCCTCATTCACTGCTGTTGGGAATGCAGACTGGTGCGGCCACTGTAGCGAACAGTATGGAATTTCCTCAAAAAACTAAAAATGGAACTCCCATTTGACCCAGTGATCCCACTTCTAGGAATATGTCCTAAGAAACTATAAACACCAATCAGAAAGGATATATGCAGCCCTATATCCATAGTAGCACAATACACCATAGCTAAGCTTTGGAAACAGCCTAAGTCTCCATTAGCAGATGAGTGGATTAAAAAACTGTAGTACAGCTACACAATGGAATACTACACTGCTGTAAAAAAGAAGGAATTCTTACCATTTGCAACAGCATGGATGGAACTGGAGAGCATTATGCTAAGTCAGAGAAAGATAAATATCACATGATCTCATTCATTTATGGAATATAATGAACAACATAAGCTGATGAACAAAAACAGACTCAGAGACAGAGAAGCATCAATCAGACCGTCAAACCTCAGAGGGAAGGCAGAGGAGAGTGGGATAAGGGGGAGAGATCAACCAAAGGACTTGTATGCATGCATATAGGCCTAACTAATGGACACAAACAACAGGGGGGTGAGGGCATGAGTGGGAGGGTTGGGGTGATAAGGACACATATGTAATATCTTAATCAATAAAGCAATTTAAAAAAAAACCTGAAAATAGTAAAAAGAAAAAAGCAAATAATTGTTACAATTTCTTGAATGCCAATATTACATAATACATAGTATTTCATTTTTACCCAATGAAATTGACAAGCAGTTGGAAAATTATGGCCTGTGGACCAAATCCAGCTTGTTGCCTGCATCTATTTTTGTTACAACCCATGAGCTAAGAATGTTTTTTTATAATTTTTTAATGATTAAAGGAAAAAGTCAAAAGAAAAATAGCATTTCATGACACATGAAAAACACATGAAATTCAAATTCCAGTGCAGATAGATAAAATTTGATTGGAACACAGTGATGCCCATTTGTTTATATGCTATGTGTGTGTGCTTTCATATTACAACAGCAGAATTGAATAGTCACAACACAGGCCATATTTCCAGCAAAGGCTGAAATATTTACTATCTAGTCCTTTACTGAAAATTTACTTAGAGACAGAACTTGAACACAGGTCAGCATAACTCCAAAATTCACACTGTACTTCCTGCAAAATGACAATAACTACCATTTGTTGAGTACATACTTATGCCACAATGCCTATTCCTTACAATAGTCCTGTAAGAGGTTGTGATCATCCCCAATGCATAAAGAACTGAGATGAGCTATGTCATAACTTAACAAATTCTATATGACTAGTGAGTGGCTGAACTATAATGCAAAACCAGGGACTCATACTTCAAAGCATGTGCTCCTAGTATCAGTTCCATTAGTAATGGAGAAATATGATGGACACCACCCTAACCACTCATCAAGTTTAATATGTCCCATAACACTGCCAACACACCTTGCAAGCCTTCTGATGTGAGACACAGAGGGGAAAAATGTCACCCATGAAATACTCTAGTCAAAATTATGTAACCACAATTAGTTCATAAGAATAACAATAGAATACATGCAAATTTAAAAAACTAACAAACAAATAAAAATATTCTGCCAACAACCAGCCTTGGCTATTCAAAAAGCTGTAATTATGAAAGATAATAAAAGACTAAGGAATAGTTCTAAATTGAAGAAAATTAAAAAGGCCTGATAATAAGATCCCTCTACCCCCCCCCCAAAAAAAAGAAGTGCAAATTGGTTGTTAAAAATAATTATGGAGCCCTAACCAGTTTGGCCTGTGGACTCAGGGGTCCCAGGTTGGATTCCGGTCAAGGGCATGTACCTTGGTTGCGAGCACATCCCCAGTAGGGGGTGTGCAGGAGGCAGCTGATCAATGTTTCTCACTCATTGATGTTTCTAATCTCCATCCTTCTCCCTTCCTCTCTGTAAAAAATCAATAAAATATATTAAAAATAATTATGGAGACATAAAGTACAGCATAGAGAATATAGTCAATGATATTCTAATAACTATGTTGATGGGTATGAGATTTGTCAGGATGATCATTTGTATATATAATGTCTGAATACTGAGCTGTACACCTGAAACTCATATAATATTATATGTCAACTGTAATTGCAAAATAAAAAAATGATTTAAATAAAGAATTCAAAAAAAGAGGCATGATGAGTATATGTCATATGTGACTCTTGATTAGACCCAACCAATGAACTTGTATGCGTATATGTATAACCTGTGGACACAGACAATGTGGAGGGTGCAGGCCAGGGGTTGGGGTGAGGACAGGAGTGGGCTGGAAGAGGTTAATGGGGGCAAGGAAGGACCTATGTCATACTTTGGATAACAAAAATTTTTTAATATGGTTATTAAAAAATAGATTCTGGATAAAAAGAAAAATATAGAAGATAATAATGAGAGAATTTGAATATGGATTGTGTATTAGAAACAGTGTCATATCCTTGTTGAACTTACTGGGAGTGATCATTGCACTGTGAGAATGTTGTTATTCTTAGGATATAGTTGCTGAAGCATTTACTGTCATGATGCTTGTAAGTTACTTTCAAATGGTTCAGCACACACATGCGCATGCACATAATTAAGTGTCCATTGTGTCTGTGTGTGCACAGAGAGAGAGAGACACAGAAAGAGGAAGGAAGGGAAGAAGAGGCAAAGGAAAAGCAGAAATTGCTAAAAAGTGGTGAAACTCGGTTAAGAGCATACAGATGTACAACCCTTACAGATCTTCTGTGAGCACAGCTTTTCTCTTACCACCAAACCACTTATGCTTTCAAATCTAAGAATCCTAGTTTGCTATCCTTCTCCTCCGGCCCCCTCTGCTCCCAAATGCAAACACAAGTTTTTTGAACTTCTGAAACTGGGGGGATGAATCTCAAAATATCAGATGACCAAGCAGTGGTAAAAGGACGTCTGTGCGTGCCTTACAAGAAACTTTGATGCTTTGAGGAAGTTGAAGTTTTCATTCTACTTGTCATACTGTGCTAGTTTAAAGCCTTTAAGTACACTGACCCCTCTTTCTAAGAGCAATTTCCCAAAGGCATTGGTGTTTGGAACACACACAGACAGGCTGCTATAAGTGTCCATTAGTCTTCAAACCTGAAATCCCCCCAAAATGAGTTACAGTGAAAAACACACACTACCTCCAATGAAAAATAGCAAAATGCATCCAGAGTTCAAAAGGCAGGACTTGAACAAGATGATCCCATTTCATGCTACATTAATGCGTCACTCTAATTTTATATAGGAATGAGCCTTCAGACTTCCCATCCAGAATTCTGAAATATGGAGGTATCCAAGCAAGTTAATCTATTTCATAAATGGGGAGGTGAGAGGGGGTCCACCTGTAGTTTAGAAACTTGTCCAGAGTTTTTAGGCCAATAAATGTTAAGAGAGAGAGAGAGAGCAGGAAGGAGGAGAAGGGCGGGAGAAAGGAAGGAAAGATAGAGAGAATGAAAGGGAAGGGAGGGGAAGGGAGGGGAAGGGAAGGGAAGGGAAGGGAAGGGAAGGGAAGGGAAGGGAAGGGAAGGGAAGGGAAGGGAAGGGAAGGGAAGGGAAGAACTGCTCTTGCTCTCTTGGAGAGAGTGCATGGCTTGGGTAAGAGCATGGTGCTAGAGTTAGACTGCCTGGAGTCCATGTCTTGGCCCAACCACTTACCAGCCATGGGGATCTTGGCCCTAGACAGGAATAAACGGTTTATGTGCCAGTTTCTCCATCATAACATGGTAATAATAGTGCTACCTACTCTTAGAATTATCATGAGAATCAGATTGAGATAATTCATGGAAAGTGCTTGGAACAATGCCTAGTACATAGCACTAAACTTTCAGCTATTATTACCGCAATAATTTCTGATCAAGTATGAGGAAATTGCAAACTATTCCAGGTTTGAGTGTCCACAGCATCACTTCACCTAGCTTCAAATTGTATCACCAATAATTCCTGAGAGGAAGTAGCTTTCTGGATCTCTTATTTACACCCTCCTCTTCAAATGGCTAATCCATCCATGATCAACTCACCTCATACAAAATCCCACAAAAAGAATAATGTTGTGTCCTAACTGGTTTAGCTCAGTGGATAGAGCATCGGCCTGTGGACTGAAGGGTCCCAGGTTCGATTCTGGTCAAGGGCATGTACCTTGGTTGCAGGCACACCCCCAGTGGGAGGTGTGCAGGAGGCAGCTGATCGATGTTTCTCTCTCATTGATGTTTCTAAACTCTCTATTTCTCCCCCTTCCTCTCTGTAAAAAAATTAATAAAATATATTTTTTTAAAAAGAATAATGTTGTAATACAAATTCCATGCATTTCATCAGTAACTGAAAACTAAGGCTACATTTTCTTTCAATGATCAATTTATTGCAGTGCTAGACACACACACACACACACACACATACACACACACACACACCCTTAGCCTAATTGTCAAAAACGAATTTCTCTTCTTTTCTGGAGAACTTAAAGAGACACAGGACAACACCCGAGGCTGTGAGGCACACTCACCTTCCCTGTGGGTCCTCGGGAGCCAGGTGGGGAAGCCCTGGCTCTCTGGAGCTCATACCCTCATATACATGCAAAGGGTGATGCCCCGTATTTGCCTCCAAAGCTAGCCTCCTAATTCCCACTTGTTCGTTGCCTCTGGCAATAGTACCTGATAGTCCTCTTGGTTAAATATGACTCAGTTGCATGTTGCCATTCAAGACAAATTTATACCAACGTTTAAATCACCTAATCTTTCACACAGACATGAAAATCAATTAATCCCCCTTGATTTCTACTGTTATCACCTAGAAAACTTGGAATGTAACTTTTAATAATAATCATCATCATTGGCAATGTTGCCATGGGCCAACAGCCTTGATAGACTTCTATTTGATAAATTTAATGAAACAGAGGGGCATATTGATGTTTCTTTCCACCATCAATTTTTCTAGCTATTGAATTTCATCCTTTTTCTATCTTCCCACTTCTCCCAATTGCTAAGGTCATTTTCAATTTCAATCCTGTTTCCAAGGCATTAGCCATATCCAACTTGCTGTCAATGGGAAAATTAATAAGCACACTCATTCAGCTATCTAAGACGTTAATGAAATGTCTAAACACCACAATAGAATTTCTCTGAAAGTGCCTTCTCTCAAGTCACTGTGACCCATTGACAAATACTTTCAATTTGAGCCAGCTGTGTACTTAAGAGTAAAATGAGCTAAACTCTATTTTCTCAGTCTCTTGATGAATATGACATGTGGGACGGGATTTTAAAAGCTTTTGAAAGCATAATGAAGCATTGAAACAGATCCATTTGTCATTCTTTGACAAGATAAAGAAGAGCAACTCTATCAGGTAGTAAAACTAATCTTTCAGACTTTTTCTGATATTTCTAAGATCCTTGAATGTTTAGGTGTTACGTGAGTTACGAAGCTTACCTTGGAAGCAGTATAGATTTGGAGCCAAACACACTTGGGACTAAATCCAATCTCTGCCACTTTGTAGGACTTGGGAGGGAAATTTTTTTTTCTTTTTTTATAGATGCATCTGTAAAACAGGCATATTTTTTAAATGTTAACATTATTTCAAGACTAGCAACATGCCTTTGCCAGAGTATAAATTATATGAAAAGCTGATCTTCCCGTTTTGTGTCATTTGTCAGGTTGTGGCTATATTATAAAACCTCGCTGCAAAGGGGAACTTCAGGCACCTGCATAAGAAGTTTGTGAGAGGCATGACTGTCTATACCAGTGGGTTTCAGGTGCTTGGACCCTTGCTAATTAGACACTGGGGTTGGTGGGGAAGCAGCGTCAGTCCAAAATTAATTTTGGAGTCAATCAGGGTGAAATTGACTATGCCCATTTATTAATTATGGGCCTCAGACATTTTTCTTAAACTCTCAAATTGTGTTTCCCCTCCTAAAACGCTCTATGATAACAATACCTTGTTCGTGGCTTTGTAGTAAATGTTACACTAGGTTTGGAGTACTGGCGTGGAGTCTTTGGCTCATAGTAGCTTTCAACAAATAAATGCTGTAACATGATAACATGATTCTTGCTGGAATCTTGCCCATGTGCGATGAATTCTTATGTATCTGCCGGACTTCCTTTCACTTCCCTACTTCTCTCTGATTAAATAGTACACTCCATGCAAATATGGAGCAGGCCTATTTTATTCAATTTTATAGATCCTTCTCCTGTCACATCATAAATGCTCAGTTAGAAATTGTTGATTAATAATGGACAAATGAATGAATGCACTCTTCTTAGAGTTTATGCCAATAAAGACTGAGTAAGTTTGAGGGCAGCTTTTCATTGGTCCTACCTACTTTATCAACACTACCACCACTTCTGATTCCTTCTTTAAATCTTTCCTATTTTCTAAAGTGCTTCAGAGTTCAGCATAAAAAAAATATTTGGGGCAACATCGTATCTATAGTTAACAACATTATATTGGCCATTTAAAAGGTTGATTAAGAAAGTACATATCATCATGTGAAGCTTTCTTAGCTTAAAAAAGGGGGGAGCACAAGGAAATCTTTAGAGATGATGGATATGTTTATTGCCCTATTGTGGTGATTATATCACAGGTGTATGCATATGTTCAAACACATCAAATTGTATACATTAAACAGGTGCAGGTTTTTGTATGTCAATTTCACTTCAATTAGACTGCATTAAAAAAAACACTTTGAGGCTACATCTCTCAACATCAACAGCATGATTCAGTTTCTAAAAATCTGTGAATTCTCCCATCACCCCCCCAAAAAAAGAGTTTATTATTAAAATATAAGTATAAACAAATCTAAAAGAATTTAGTGATGGTTAGATAGAACCATTGTTCTCAAATTTGCATCTAAATTCTTCAATTATCAGAAGAGAACGACTGAGTGTGCCTAGGGGATCCAAGGTCATACATACTCCCTTCCGTGCATGTATCAATTTTTTAAGTGTCATATTTTATCCTAAGAACATAAGCAGATGCACAAAGACACAATAGATAGATTTTCCTAATCATAAAAAATGAGAATCATCTAAATGTACACAAAATATAGTAAGTAAATTAATTATAGTTTATCCCAATTATTAAATTCTATGTACCTACTAAAACTATATTAACTAAAAGTATGAAAATATTTGCAAAATACAATGCTAAATGAAGGAATAGGGTTACTTCTGGTTATCTTCACTAACATGAACAATAAAGTGATTTTTGAATAAAACACCCATAAGAGACAAAGATAAGAGGAGAGGATACAGAACTGTAGAAGATGAGAAGTAAAGGGAAATATGGTAGATTTCTTGTAACCAAAATAAATCTAAAACTTAAACTGGCCCTGGGAAACCCTAAAAGTGGATGCTGCATATTACAAAACCCATAAATGCCCAAGAATGAGAAACACTGTCTAACTCTGCAAAGGGAGGCAAATATAGTTCAGAAACCAAAATTCGCAGCCCACTCCTACAACAAATAATTTAAATACAGGATCAATCGCAAACCCCACTACCATTCCCATAGAAGACTAGGGACTTACTCTCTGAAGAGGTTGATTCAGAAAGGCTCTGGATTTGGGGTCACTTGGCATAAGTGAGGTTAGAATACCATACTAAAAATGTGAGGACTCATGCCCTAGCCAGTTTTGCCCAATGGATAGAGCATCGGCCTACAGACCAAAGGGTCTCGGGTTCCTCCCCAGCCCACGCACGCCCTGGTCAGGACTCCTGCAGGAGGCAACCAATTGATGTGTTATCCTCACATTAATATTTCTCTCTATCTTTCCCTCTCTTTCCTGTTCTCTCTAAAAATCAATGAAAAAATATCCTCAAGTGAGGATATATATATATATATATATTCAGTTTAATTTTAAATAGTGGATCATGACATGCCTGGACCCCTTTCTTCACTCACATTCAAAAATATTATAGTTTCAAGTTCTTTCCAGCTTGGTATTATGACTGCACTCAGCATTAGTTTCTTTAAAATTCTCTTACTTGGCAAATTTCAAGTTTAAACAAGGTCTCAAAGGGAATAACCTTCTTAAGAAAATAAGTGTTTTAATCACTTAATAGCACATTTTACAAACAAGCTTTATAATCTTTGTAAAGGTTTATAGCTTTACAAGTGCTGATTCTTTAGAAGGTCTACCTGGAAACACTATACTTGATATTAATTTTTAAAATTACCCTCATGAGTTGCAAAATGGTATAATGAAGTCCATAGTTTACATTTTTCACTGAGCCCCCTTTGTCTTCTCCCAGTTGGATTGCATTAGTCATTGTAGTTGAAGAGTTGACCTTACTGATTCTCAATCTGGGAATGGTGAGGGACAAGGTACCCCATCTCCACCCAAACTTTCAACCAAAATGTGAATCAGGAACCCAAGGAGGGCTTTTTAAATTATGCATATACAGCCCTGCCTCCGACACCTCTGCAGACCCTTCAACTATCTCCTAGATGAAAATCAGGACACACCTTAGAGACTACGATAGACATGTAAGTGGGAAGAACATAAAATAAGAACTACATCACTGCACAGTATAGACATCTGACCAAGTGAACAGTTCTATGAAATTTGACCTCTGGGCAGCACTGGGGAAACATGACTTCTAAGGCCCCTTTCCACTGGATAATTCTCATAATTATTTAGTGGAAACAGAGCTTGGCACCTTCCACAGGAACTGGCACATGGCCCTGATTGAGCCAATCACCCCTCTACCCCAAGCGCTTTCCTGGGGTTTTTCAAAGTGAGGCCAGTATGAACATGTCTTTGCCACATTGGTCATGGAAGTATAAGTGTAGGGAGAAAAGCTTCCAAAGAGCCTATTCTCCACTCCAATGATAAGCCAGGCCAAGAAAAGAAAGCTGGTACACAGAGAAAAATGGAGATTAAAGAAGAAGAAAAAAGTCCTGAAGGGATTTTGGTTCTAATTGAGTTTATGAATTCCCCTTAATCTAGTCTGAATTAGATTCAGTTGGATTTCTGCAACTTCCAAACAAGAGGATCTTGCTAATTCCTATTCTCCTTTAAATCGTAAATTCTAGGAAGGTTTACCAACCATGCTTGCTAGACATTACATACAGAATACACGACCTGAATAGCGGTGGTCATGGTGGCCATGCTGAGGATGATGAGGAAAACAAGCAAACTCTAATGAACACCAGCTCCACCCCAGGCGCTGCTTTAGTACCACCACAGTGCCTATGACATAGGTATAATATTATCTCCATCTTTAGAGTTGAGGAAACTGAGGCACAGAGATTGAGGTAAGTTGCCCAAGATGGAGTCGCTAAGAAGTCACAGAGCCAGTATCTGAACCTAAGCACCTGATAGCAGAGCCCATGCTCTAAACCACCGGACTATGCTTCCTCATCATGATGAGACAAGTCAGTACACTGGGCAGTTAGCAATGCATCCCTTAAGTTAAAGCACAGAGACCAAAACTGCTCTCAACTTTGAGAATGTCTGACCTTCTGAACATGCCATCCAGCTGCTTTGACATCTCAGATCTTGGTGGAAGCACCCACTTCACTGCCGGGACTCACATGCGAATTTCTTAGAAAATACCCTGAGGAAACAGCTCCATCTGTAAGTAAACGGAACGTGATGGACCATGATAAATGATGGCAGTCTAATGGGAAGTGTCTTGCAGAGGCTGAACACTCTGATCTATTTCAACTTGACTTGTGGTTTGACCTTGAGCTCATTACGCCACTCTTGACCTTTCTGGTCTCTATTCATTTCTGATTTAATAAATACTAATTTTCGATGTCTGCCCCTCACAGGAAAAGGGCACTTTTTAAGGCAAATGATAGCAATGCATAAAATTCTCCATGCTTCTTAGAACATAGTAGCTAGACAAATTTAAGAGATTTTTGGAATCTCACTACAATAATTTTAGCTAAAACCCATTGCTTGCTTACCATGTGCCAACACTCTGCAATGTGGATACATCAGCTCATTGAAGCGACCTCCTATTGCAGATACTGCTATTCGTCCCATTCAACATGTGAGGAAACAAGAGTTGGGCCATTAAGTTACTTGTGAATACTTACATAGTGTGATGCTTAATTTTATGTGTCAGTTCAGCCAGGCTATGGTGTCCAGATGTTTGCTCAAATATCAGTCTAGATGTTGCTATGAAGGCACTTTTAGATGAAATTAACACTTAAATTTAGACTTTGAAATTAACATTAAACTGAGTAAAGCAAATTATCCTTTATAATGTGGGGGGTTGTGGTCTCATCTGATCAATTGAAGGCCTTAAGAGAAAAAAGACAGATCCCCCAAGGAAGGATGAATTCTTTCTACCTCCAGACTTGAGCTACAATATCAACTCTTCCCTCGCTCTCCAGCCTGCTGGCCCTCCCTGCAGAATTCAGACTTTCCAGGCCCCACAATCCTAGAAGACAATTCCTTAAAATCTCTCTTTCTCTCTCTCTGTCTGTAATGTGTATCTATATTCCTATAATCCTATTGGTTCTGTTCTCTGGAGAACCCTGACTAATATACATACACACATAGCAAGTAGAAAAGTTTGGACTTAAAACTAAAACAATCTTATTTCCAAGCCTACCCCAAGCTTTTTACAACTTACACAATTTTCTCCAGCTGTTCTCATTCTTTATGGGGCCATGACTTCAATGTCTCTGAAAAGCGACAATACCATTGATCTAATTTAAAAAAAAAATTTTTTTTAAGATAAGAGGTATCCTATCCCTTTCAATTATGGGATTTAGTTCTCTTGTTCACTCTCTAAATTTAATCAAGCTCAATGAAATGTCTTGCCCCCAAAACCTATGTGATTTCTCATGACTCAGTGTTAAACTGCACTATCTGTGGTTACTTAGCTTGTCATATGCATGGAGACTATAAGAAAGACTGCTCTGGCATTTCAAAGCCACTCTGAGATTCCCCTGGGGGTACTTGTCTCTCTTGCAGTGAGAGGAGTAAGACTGGCAGGAGGAAGTCAAGTAGCAAAGTGGACAGAGCAGCCTCTGAAATCAGGCAGATTTAGGTTCAGATCCTGCTTTACCATACACTCACTTTATAACCTTGAGCAAAACGCTCTAAGTTTCTGAGCCTCACTTTTCCTACCTGTAAAATGCGGATAGTCCTACCTATCTTGAAGCCTTGTTTTGAAAGTCAGAGAAACACACACAGACCAAAAGTGTTCAAGAAATCATTGCTCTTATCATTAGAAGCACTTTAATCTTAGAATTCAATGCATAGGTGTTTTTTTCCTGAGCTCACGCATACTCAGGCATCTGTTGCTGTTTGACCATATTCCACAGACATTTCTGTGATCTGGGGTGAAGGCCACATCCACAATTATTCCATCTCCTATCTGACTTGGCAGCATGTCACATAGAGTGTTTAAAACCCTGGGCTCCCTTTAGAGACCAAACACACACACACACACACACACACACACACACACACACACACAACGGGTTAAGGGTGGAATCAGAAAATCAATTTTGTTTCTGTCTATGCAGCCTTTTTGATATAATGTTTCTCAAACAACATAATGGCTCTGTGAAGCTGATGACAGAGGGCAACAGAAGAAACAGCCCCATTCTGATGCAAGCCTGTCTGTCGCATCGAAGCTGGCATTCCAAGCACAGTCGTTTGTTTCCTTAGCACTAGAGAAAATTCTCACAGAAATGCTGCTAATCAGCCAAGCTCAGAAGGGCCCTGGGCACCTGTATGCTGAGTCCTTGGTCATGTATACTGCCTGCTTATATACTCTAATTCTATAAATAAAGTTTGTTTTTCCTCGCTATAAAGTTAATTCACAGTCTTTATGAAATGTCTGGGAAAACAAAAGTAGATAGATTAAAAAAACAAGAGTAGACGGATTATTTGTAGTCTTGGTAACCAAAGACAACTATTGTCCATATTTCACTAAATTCTTTCTAGTTTTTATTAATTTTGAGCATTGGTGAAGATGTGATTATACATTCCATTACATCTTTAATCATGTAACATCCTAAACCAGGGGGTGTCAAAGTATAGCCTACAGGCCAAAGCTGGACCACTACCTGTTCTTTTACATAAAACTTTATTAGAATACAGTTATGTCTACACATTTACATATTGTCTGTGGTTGCTTCCACACTACAGTGGCAGAATTGAGTGGTTGAGACAAAGACTGCATGGTCTTAAAAGCCTAAAATGTAGACCTTTGCAACAAAAGTTTATCAATAGACCAATAGTCACTGAATGCACTGACTGTGAGGTGCAGTGGGATTCTTGCCCCCCCCCCATTCTTTGTCCACCCATATCCTAACCATCTTTGTAGGCCCAATACAATTGCCATGGCATCAGGAAGGCTTCCTCTAGTACTCCCAACCAGAAGTCAGCTCTTCCTCTTCTAAGCCCCACAGATTTGATCCCCATTTTTCCTAATACCTTTTCCATTGCCCAGTATTTTTTACGCGTATGAATTTTACACAGCATATCTCACACCTAACAACCTTTAATTCACATCACCGAGCTCAGTATCTAGCACTTGAACACAAAACTTAATATTTGCTAAATAAAAGTATTTCAATATGGCCCCCACCCTTCTGAGAATGCTCATCCGGGTTGGGCAAAATAACACCAACCACATAAAAAACAAATAAATATGGTTTTGTTTGATACAATAATTGTTAAGGGAAGGAAGCTGGGGGATGGGACTGGTATAATCAGGAAAGGCTTCCTGAAAGAGTAGGGAATGAACTGGGTCTTAAAGGGTAATTTGGAACTGTGTAGAGAAAAGTTAGGTGGAAAGCAGTGAAAGAGACAGGCAAATGGGAAGATCTAACACACTGGAAAGATCTCGGCAGGTTGGAGGGTGAGCTCAAGCAGGAGAAAGAAACAGTACAGACAGACTGAGTGTGGCCAGAAAAATGTAGGACCTTGAAAAGCAACAATATGATCATGCAGAGAGAGCCTGAACTGAGCTTCCAAAGCAGCAATGACTGACCAGTATATGGCTTAGCTGACGCCTGCTTAGAATTCTACCGTGGAACATCACCATTTCGCTTCTGCCACACTGTGTCTTAATGAGCATCATTTGTAAAATATGTGAATGAGGCTGGTCCCCAGTGCAGAAATGATGGGGAGGTGAATACAAATCCACTGGCCCTGTGGTCTCCCACAGGATTTTGTACATAATCTTCTTTGTAGCAAAAGCCATGTGCCATTGTAATTGTCTGTGTTTACATGTTCCCATTCCCTGCTGAGCGTGAACTTCTTCAAGACATCTTACTCATGGATTATTTAATGAGAAGAGGAAAAAAAGCCCAATTTTTTTAAAAAAACAGCTTAAGTAAAGACAAACTTATTTTAAGGTTGTGGCATCGTCCTAAAGATCATATCTGGTGGTGGTGAGGAGGGGAGAAATGGCCATTCCTCACCAGGAGTCTTCAGTCTCTCTTCCTGCAGCCTTTTTTTAAATTTTGAAAGTATTGCATAGGTCTTCCTTTTTATCCTATTAACTTCTCCAGCCTGCTCTTATCCACTCCCCTCCCCACCCTCACCATCCCATCATGTGTGTCCATGGGTTACACATATACGCTTGCAATCCTCCTGCAGTCTTATCAAGAGGTGCAATGGAGGTTAAAGATGAAGAGGGCAGGTTTGGACCTGGGATCAAATTCTGGCTTTGACATTAATCAGGTCCCTCAATCCAGCTGAGCTTCAACTTATTTACATGTAAATACCTATCTATCATACATATAGTAGGATTGATGTCCATTTTTCCCACTTACACTTTGAAATTTGTCAAGAAGGGAACTATATCAAATGTATTTAGCATCACTCAACCTTCGTTCACAAATAATTACTGAGAACTTAATATAGGTCAGACTCCAAAGGAAGATGCAGTGGGTAACCCAGGGCTTGGCAGAGGCAATGCTCACAAAATTTTGTTCAGACTCATCATCAGCTAAACTCAGTGGCTCCTTTTACTAGTAAGAGCCTAATGTAAATGGCAGGCACGTTAGCAAGTCATAAAGGCCAAACAAGAATATGTTAAAAGTAATACTTCACATACTAATAGCGGCAGACTGGTACAGGAACGGAATAGAAGTGTTGGGAGGAAGTGGTTAAATCCTTACATTTAAAGATTGACCTATCTGGTCTTTGCTCCATAGCAGCAGCACCAGCAGCATCTTCCTAGAGCAAGACCAGCAGAAAATGATCGTATTGCCACTCAATCGCGGTCGGGAGATTTTTAAAGTTGGAGTCTCAATGTTTCATTCTGTTATCTTGTGAAATGCTCCTTAGATCAGACTTCTCGCACCTGTGGGGAAAGACCCTGGACACCCATTTATAGACAAAGAAGCAGCAGTTCACACCCCATCCGGCTCCCTGAATGCATGGCTGCTGCACTTGGTAACAGGCCGCCACCCCTGGACATCTAATCCGACTGGAACCACACGGATGCGCAAGGACAAAGACACTCCTATTGACTGACAGAACCTTATACCCTCCTCAGATCCCTGCGCGGCTGAGCAGAGCCCAAGGCTGATGTGAAGAACCTCTGTTTGCACCTCCACGCACTTAAAATGACCAGGCCAGACCCCAAGAGACATCTGGGTATAATTCACTTCCAGCAATCCAGGCCTGCCTTCAGTTGTTCCCTTACGACCCGCTGGAAAATGCTCTCCCGACACTCGGACACTCAGAACGATCTGATAGCTTGTCTACAGTGCTTCACTTTTCATATGCACTTACATGCCAACCTTTGGACTTCTGCAAATATCTAAAATGCATCGAATACTTACCAAATTCCAGGTACCATGAAGCACCTGGTATTAATCGGCATGCCGATTTTCCACGAGAACATTACAAGAGAGCATATTTTTTTATTGCCTTACCAGGGAAGGAACCTTGTAAGGGGCCCTGAAAGTAATAGAGCAGGCAGGTTGCAGCCTGCGCTCTGACTTCAGAAGGCCTGCTCTTCACTGCTCAGCTGCACAGCCTCCGAACTTGTATCCACGAAAAGGAAAGTGCTCGCTTGAGTTAGAACAATTGTCAGTGGTGTTCTTCTGTATAGGTGCACAGAGCATTTTAGACTTTGCCCACTGCGCAGTCTCTGTCATGACCACTGAACTCTGCTGTTGTGTGGACGCTGCCAGTGACCATAGGAGAGTGTGAGGAATGGCAGTGTCCCCAGACAGGGGGATGAAGACTGTCGGGCTCAGCATAGAGGTGAGGTTGGCCCAGGTGTGTGAGATTTCTGAGGGACAAGCCTCACAGGGCACCGTTTCTGCATCTCTTTTGCAACCACTACCTCCCAACTCCAGGCCCCTCCTCTCCTGAGTAGGCATGACTGAGGCGAGCCCAGTGACACCGCTAAGTGTCTTCCTCACTGAAAAGGGGGAACATAGATAAGCCCTGTGCTATGACGAAGTGCCTTAAGCACAGCCATGCGTGCTCCCCTTCTAAAATGCCCGCCACGCCTTCTACCGCAGGACCTGGGTCAGGCTCGCCTTCACCCGGTACACCTGTCCCTCACATGCATCAAGGTTCCTGACACTAGAAATGCAAAATACAATCAGAACAACAACTGGAAAATTAAAACATAGTCTGTGGGTAAAACTAGTAACAATAGATGTGTGTCCGTACACCGTTTACCATTTATGCATAATGACCGTGCAACACAACAGCAATCATGACAACTGATTGGGAGATAAGAACTTCACTGTGGTGTATGTGATTACAAACACTGAGCTGTGTTCATAGGTTTCCAACTCTCACAGTCTCTTGCACGTGAAGCATGAGTGTGTCCGCTCATGATTAAATAACATGATAGAGAGCACCAGTTCCATCCCTCCCCCCCTCCCCCAATCTCTGGCTTTCTCTAACATTTTCCAGATAATCCAGTTAATGTCCATGCTAATAAAAGAACAAATCTTTGTGCTATAAGGCAGCACACTACAATGTGAATGGAACACTAGACTTAGAATACTGATTGCAAGCCTTTCATCAATGTCAGACACAGTACCAAACAGATGCATAAATTATCTTATATTAATCTCAGCAACTCCATGATGTAAGTATTACTATTATCTCCATATTAATAATTAGGAAACTGAGGCGTGCCCTCAGAATAAATTTTTTTCCCTTCACCTCCAGAACAATGTAGGGTTGCTATCACCTCCTGGCAAGAAAAATCAATGTATCTGCAGGAACTGACAGACACACTTCTAAATGTCCATGCCTCTGTCATAGATAGAGCTCTGCACAAACTGCAGAGGAGTTCCTCTGGGATCATCGCATCATTGCTTGGCTCTGATGCCAACCGCTGAAGGATCTGAGTGGGTCAGCGTCTTGGACACTGACATCCTTTCAAGGCCGTAGGTAGAAGAAAGAGTGCAGTCAAAGGAGAAAATAAATTAGATGCCCACATAGCAGCATAGGTAATCTTAAAAGCACAATGTTGATTTTTTTAAAGAGAGAGAAGGTGGAAGGTGAAATATTTGACATCATCTCATTTACATAATTTAAAAGAAAATGCATGTAAAACAGCAATGCACACTTTGGAAGACACATGTACAACCAAGAAGTATGAATTAGGCCATTAGAATGGTTGCTATAGCGAAGGGAAGGAAGTGGGAGTATGTGTGAAATAAGGATAAACATGAAGAAAGAAAGAAAATACTGGGGGTCTCTCAAAAAATAAGAAGGATCATGCATCATGAACTGAAGTGTGTCCTTATTCAATCCACTGAAACTGAGGTCTAAGGAAGAAAACACAAACAAACAAACAGACAAATAGGACAAACGTCCTCCATCCAAAGGAGGGCCAAACAACAAAAATGATCATAATAAAGAGACCCAAGTAGGAGAGGTAGAGTTTCATCCAGTCTGAATCAGCTGCATCCCCAAAACAATCCAATAAGGACTTCTGGAAAACAACAAATGTCTCTCAGACAGCCTTGACAAAACAAGGGCACAGACATCGGCAATGCAAAATTGCTTTTATTGAGCAATGGTCCCGGCCCAGTAATATTTTCTCATGGATAAACTGACAGCTCAGTAATAGATTGAAGAGACATAGCCATTAATACATCCACTGTACTAATCCATTTCTTAAATTAATATTGTATAAAATTAAATGTCACACAAACAAGATATACTTGTTCATTAAACAGAGTTGAAGAGAGGAAAAGGGGAGTGATCTCCAACACTAATGGGTGTCCTGAATCAGGCCAGACATATTGAGAATCTTTGTGGCATTGGATAATGCAAATGGGAGGAAAATTGTGTCATGTTCTAGCCAGATTTAAAAAAAAAAAAAAAGGTTAGATCATGACATAAGGGGAATCTTTTCTTCCTCTCAGTCCAAACAGTTTGATCATCTCCAGATGAGTCACTAGCTTTCCTCAGAGCCAACAACTCCTGAAGAAAGTAAAGACAGGAAAAGAGAGAGAGATGGCTCTCTTGCATAGCTCAGAGTTTTGGGGAGATTCATTTGCTTTTGAATATATGCCTACTCTCAACAGAAAGCATCATCGTCTACCACCTCACTACCGGAACATCAATGTGATAATGACAGTTTCATGGGAACTGCTCAAGTTCACAGAAGTTATACCAACACCTTGTGAACTACCTGAAGGAGAATTCAAAATAAAAGGCAGCACTGACAGCTACAAGAATGTCACTGAATTTCACAAGACGGAAAGCCTAACAGCGATAATCTCTACTAGTGTAAGTAACCAGGGCAAAGCTCTATTTCTGCTCATCATCATTTCATCTACCCCTGAGACCGAAATAAAGATGGGTGTGTCCATGTGGCATGATACAGAAAGTCGAACATCAGTTCTAGAAGAAGAAAACCTGGAGCTGAATGCTATCTCTGCTCTTTAGCAGCTGAATGACCTCAGGCAAATTACCTGTCTTCTCTACTCCTTAATTTCCTCACATGTAACATGGCAGAAATAGTAGCGCTCATAAGAATTTTAAAAGTACATATAAAAATTTAGCACAAACTGCTGAACATACTGGTTAAGCACTTAGTAAATATAAGTCATTATTAAGTATTAGTCATTAGTAAAATTAACCTGCCAGTAGACTCTAAAAAATTTAGTCAAAGTAGCCATCTATTAATCATTCAGTACTCACCAAGTATAGTGCTGGGCATCAGGGTACAAGCAATGGAGGTTGGTGATCCTACCATCTAGTTCCAATTGTTTGAACTGCTGCTACTGACCATTAACTCTATTAAATTCTAAATTCTCACTGGTAATGAATCAATGCACTTAAAAAGAAGGATGTTTGTTACCCGTGCCAGACTCTAGAATATCGATTTGCTTAGTGAGGAAACCATGTACATAAAAATTAGAGAAGCAGCCCTGACCAGTTTGGCTCAGTGGATAGAGCATCGGCCTGTGGACTGAAGGGTTCCAGGTTCGATTCCGGTCAAGGGCATGTACCTTGGTTGCAGGCACATTCCCAGTAGGGGGTGTGCAAGAGGCAGCTGATCGATGTTTCTCTCTCATCGATGTTTCTAACTCTCTATCTCTCTCCCTTCCTCTCTGTAAAAAATCAATAAAATATATTTTTTTAAAAATTAGAGAAGCAGAGAACAATTAAAAATAAAGAGAGGGTGACATACATTTATTTTCAGAAATCAGGACTCTGTAAATTCAAAGAAGTTGTCATTTACTAAGTGTTTACTGTGTGCCAGACACCATGCTGAGTACCTGACAGCGAGCCGTCCCTTTCACCCCAGGACATGGGCATGCCAAGGATCCCCATTCCTGAGAAAGGTGGGACAACAGTCTTAGAGAGTTTGGGAATGTATCCAAACTGGGATGTAAATCCCTGATTCCAGAGGCTGAGTAAGACTGTTACACCACATTCCCTCCTTAGGCAACAAGGTATTGTAAGATATCTATATTTTTGACACCGGCATAAATTTACACATTATCTAATCCAACTTTCCTCATGATCTAAAGGAGCAAACAGACCAAGCATTGAAAAGCAGCATGTCTAATATCACCAATTGTTCAACCATAGATCCTGAATTCAAACTTAGATTCCTGATTTCCGGTCAAGGCTCTGTCATTCTGCATCACTGGGTCTTCGTCTAGTTAATGAAGTCTCTCCTGATTAGAACAGACATCCAACTCAAGTTCCCACCCCCAAGTGGCAGGAAAGAATGAAGCAAAGAGAAGTTAAGGAGCCAAGATCACATAGGGGTTAAGTAGAAAAGCCAGGCTGAGAACCCAAGGCTTGTGGTTCATACCCCACCAGCTGGGGCTGGTGCTTAAAGAGACAAGTGGATGGCAAACTCACTATGACAGGGGGAACAGTAGAGTAGGAAGAGAACAAAATGAAGAGAACAAGGAGACCAGGGCTGGTGGGTAATTTCAGAAAAAAATCTCCCCGTCCTAGGTTTAAATTCCTGTCATGCTAATAAATGGGCCATCAAAGCAGCTGGCTACACACTTATAACTGTCACGAGAGTTATTTATGCTAATCTTTTCCCTTGAAGCCTGGCTGGACAAGGATGAAAATCCCCAGCGTCTGATATTAAAAGAGACAGAGGAAGCACACAAACCAATTTACAGGGTTTCACTTGACCAGTTTTCTTCATTTGAGTCCTATTAGCTCTGATAATGTATCCTCACTATTAATCCATCAGAGAGGAAGGTAATGTCTGTAGGTGTGAATGGAGGCACGAGCCTGGTGGCTTTCAGTGCTGCTGAGAGTACTCGCTTTTCAGCAAGAAACTTTGAAAAGACAGGAGAACATCTAAATGATCCTTCCAGGTTTCATGAAGCTTATGAGTGACCAAGCCACTGAATATTCCAAGGAAAAATCCAGGGAAGTCCAAATGTAGTGGGAGTTCTGGACAGCTCTCTCAATGTCTTGGCATTATTAGCACAAGGTATATCAGCTCTCTATGCTTCAGTTTCTTCAACTTTGAAATAGAAGAAAGTATATAATCTGCATAGGAATTAAGACTGACCAAGGAGGTATGGTTAGGATGATCTTGGTACAATGCCTGCCACAGAAAAAGCACTTAACTATAATAATTAGCTATTGGAGGGGGCCAAGATGGCAAACTAGGAAGATTTTGAGCTCATGTCCTCCCACGAACAAACCAAAACTACAACATTTTTATAGAACAACTCTCATTGATAACAACATGAAGACTATCAGAACAGATTGTCTACAACTAAAGATATAAAGAAAAAGCCACAATGAGACAGATAGGAAAGGAAAACTCAGTCTAGTCAGCAGGTGCGAGCTATGAGCAGCAGCTCCCGGCTCTGCTCACCTCCCCCTGCTCCTGAGGGGTGATCATGGCAGCAGCTGCTACTTGCACCCACT
>PVJC01030702.1:0-21027 GCA_004026665.1 Murina feae
CTGGATAAAAAAGGTGAAGGGATTAAGAAAAAAATGAAACCTCATAGATAATAGTATGGTGATTACCAGAGGGAAAAGGGATGGGAGAAGGTAAGAGAGGTTAAAGGGGAAATAAATGGTGATAGAAGGAGACTTGACTTGGAGTGGATGATGTATTATAGAATTGTACCCCTGAAACCTATATAATTTTATTAACCAATGTCATCCCAATAAATTCAATTTAAAAAAACAATAACACTCAAGTTCTCTGAAAAACTCGCTGTTACTAAAATGACTTTCTGAAAGGGTGACTGATACTAGATATGCTGGGTAAAACTCTAAATAAAATAAAGTTCAAATACACACTAATTTTTATTTTTGGAAAAAATTATCTTTATAAAACTATGCAAAAAATTGACAATATTTCTCTACCAAAATAGAATTGAGTTTCTATTTGAATAAATATGACCAGATTGTTTTCTGCACGAATGCCCTATGTATCATTTGAAAATTATGTAGGACAAAGGACGATTGCATGCATAACATTTTTGGTCCATTTTCACTAAAAAGTCTAGAACCACCCTCTCTCAATCATTATGAAAAGGAAAAAAAATGCTCTTATATGTTGTCTAAATGGCACAGAGAACAAATGCATGGATAATTAAATGCAAAATGGAAATTAAAGGCCATTTGGCATCTATGCTAGTACCTGGCTTCAGGACCTGCTATGATTGGTTTGGCAAATGATGTCAATACGTCAGGTGGTATTACACTCTTTTCTCTTCTTCTTTTTTCGTTACTCCTCACCAAAGGCTATCTTTCCATTGATTTTTATAGAAAATGGAAGGGAAAGAGAGAGACAGAGAGAGAGAAATATCAATGTGAGAGAGACACGTCAATTGGTTGCCTCCCGCACACGCCCCGACCAGGGCCAGGATCACATTTACAACTGAGATGTACATGCCCTTGACCAGAATGAAACCCAGGACTTTTCTGTCCAAGGGCTGACACTCTATCCACTGAGGCAAACCAGCTAGGGTGGTATTGCACCCTTAAGTTGATCTCAGCCCCCATTCACAAAGACTATTTCCTCCATTTACTTTCCCTTCTAGCTCCTAAAATAGTTAAAAAATCCCTGATGTTAGTTCAATCTATCATTTTACAAGAAAGTAAATTGAAGAGTAACTTGGACATTAAATAAATAGGGAAAGCAAACCTTGCTAATTGCTTTTTCACATTATAGATCCAAATCCACAAACTTAAAAGCAACTAGTGTAGGGATATCATGCTAAGCACAAGTAACTGGACTGAGTAAAATGCCTTCTAAAGCCCAAGAATCAGTGACTAGGGTCCAAAGTTGAAGATAAAGACATGCTAACTACCCAACATTTTGCAGAGAGCTGGTCAACAGTTAAGGTTAAACCTGTCTGCCTCTATAGTGGGGAGTAAGATAGAAAAGTACATTGCTTTGTTGTTGTTGTTGTTCTTTGTTTTTATAGAAACTGTAAGCTCTTAGAGTTCAGGGGAATAGAATGGAATTTCTGAACTATCTTGCCAGTGCACCATATATGAAGACTGACCTCAAGGTAAGAGGATGACAGCAGCAAAAATTTTTGGACTTACTGGCTGCTACAGGGGTTAAGAGGAAGAGGGAAAGTTGAACTTAAGTTTAACCTTCAATTCCAGGGAAATCACAGTAGGAAGACTTCCTAAGAATCTCTTATGAGCTCACATATGCAATCCAATAGAATATTTGGATGTCCACACATAGAAGCAACAGGATGAGTCTGTATTTTTTTGAATAAGGTTTCCATAACAAATTACCACAAACTAAGTGGCTTAAATCAACAGAAATTAATTACCACGCAGTTCAAGAGTCCAGAATTCCAAAGTCAAGTGTGGATTCCTTCTCCAGGATCTGAGGGAGAATTTATTTCTACTTTCTGATGGCTTCCAGAATTCTTGATGTTCCTTGACATGTAGATACAAAACTCCAATCTCTCTTTCCATCTTCACATGGCCTTTTTCTCTGTATGGCTCTGTGTTTCCTCCTTTTCTTTCTTTTTGTTTTAAATATATTTTTATTGATTTCAGAGATGAAGGAAGAGAAAGAAACAGAAACATCAATGATGAGAGAGAATCATTGACCAGCTGTCTCTTGCAAGCCCCACACTGGGGATCAAGTCCATGTGCCCTGAGTGGGAATCAAATCATGACTTGGTTAATAGGTTGATACTCAACCACCAAGCCACAATGGTGGCCTACTTTCTTTCTTTTATGATGACAATTGTCATTGGATTGAGAGACTACTATAAATGCGGGATGATTTCACCTTGAGATCTTTAAATTAATTACATCTTTAAAAACACTATTTCCAAATACGGTCATATTTGAGGGTATCAGGAGCTTAGGACTTGATATCGTTCTGGTTCACTATTCAACAACTGACATTTATTCAGAGAAGCTGTAGTCAGTAAGAGAGAAATTCAACACTTCCCACTTAAATATATGTTTTTATTGATTTTGATTTTTTTTTCTTAGAGAGAGAGAGGAAGGGAGAGGGATAGAGCAATAGAAACACTGATGAGAAAAGTATCATTGATTAGCTCCCTCCTGCCTGCTTCCTATTGGGGATCTAGCCCACAACTCTGGCATGTGCACTGACCAGGAACAAACCAGTGAGCTCTTAGTCCATGGGTCCATGCTCAAACACTGAGCCGCACCAGCTGAGCTCAGCACTCCCACTTAAAGAATGACTGGTTTTGTGCCTTAAGCTTTACCCCTAATTCCTGACAGAGAAATGTTTGGACCTGGAAGAGGAAGTGGAGGATACATCCCAAAATCAGACTATCCCAGTCAGTGCTTCCTTTAGGTCCTAGAGCCTGAATCTGGTCTACTCTAATACTCTAAGTAAAGGTGAAGAGATGAAATTTAAATAGAGTTTGAGGTTCAATTTTTGAGAACTGGACTGGTTTTCATAAGTGAGTAAGACTGGGATATATATATATATATATATATATATATATATATATATATTTTGTTGTTGCTGTTAATCCTCACCTGAGGTATTTATTTTCCCATTGATTTTTAGACAGAGTGGAAGGGAGGGGGAGTGACAAAGAGAGTAACTTCCATGTGAGAGAGAGAGACATCAATTGGTTGCCCCCTGCACACACCTTGATTGGGGCTGGGGATAGAGTCGACAACCTAGGCACATGTTCTTGACTGGAATAAAACCCAATACCCTTCAGTCCAAGGGCCTAGGCTCTATTCACTGAGCCAAACTAGCTAGGACTCTCTCTGATATTACTTAAAGAACCAGAAATGGAAATTTGTTATAGCATTGATTGGAGAAAAATAAAATTAGCTTTATATTTTTTAGGAAATTGAATTTAGAAAGCTCAACAAACTGGTTACATAAACCTTGAACAGTTTAAATAAACATTTGATCTATGGACAACACAATTTTGAATTGTGCAGGTCCACTTATGTGCAGTGTGTTTTTTCAATAAATACCTGTAATGTTTCTATTCATGGTTGGGAATCTGCAGTTATTATTGTATATAGGGAACTGGACTATCTGTGGATTTTGGTATCTGCAGGAGTTCCTGGAACCAATCCCACTCAGATCCCCAAAGACAAGTTTTAGAAGAGTTAAAAGTTTTATATGGGTTTTCAATTGTATGGGGGTCAGTGTCCCTAACACATAGCATTGTTCAAGGGTCAGATATATATATAATGATTGAAAAGAGTAGTCGAATTGGGGGTGGATAAGGCAGGGCACCAGTACTCAGACCCTCTCTATGCATGAATTAAACCTCTTCTCCAGGACTAGAACTTGGCCTGATACATTATCATCTCTTTCTTGAATGATGTATTTTAAAATTTGTCAGTATGTCCTTTCTCCTATGTCTATTGATGTGTTTTGCATGACTATATAAATACATGGTATCTTAGAATAAGGATTTGTAGTAAGTTTAAGCTAACATTTGCATGTTATATTTTATGGCTAGAATTTGTAAAAAAAAATGACTAGAAAGTGATTTAAAGGCAAATGAAATGTATCTCAAGATTTCAAAATATAACTAAGCTCATCTTTGAATAAGTGTAAAAGGCTGAAATTAGTAATAACTGAATATTTTTTACTGGATAAAAGTCTCACATCATCTAATTGAAAAAAATCCATTGGAATCTAAATCAAATTAAATTAAACTCAATTGCATTAAGTCTTAATTACTTATATATTACTGTGAGCAGTATCAAGAAGTCAAAAGACACAGATCCTGTTTTCATAGAGATTAAAAGCTAATGGGGGAGATTAGATTTGAAAAAAATGAAGAATTTAGATACCAGTGTGGAATCTATTCTAATAAAAGGGTAATATGCTAATTAGACCAGGAGACCTTCCACACGTCGTTCTGGACAAAGCCATGGTGGCGGGGCTGAGGCAGAGGTGGTTAGGGTTGATCAGACCAGGAAGGGAGGGCAGTTGGGGGTGATGGGGCCAGTGGGGGGCAGTTGGGTGAGCAGGCTGGCAGGGAGGGCCAATTGGGGACAAGCAGGCCAGTAGCAGGGACAATTGGGGCAATCAGGCTGGCAGTGGGGGACAGTTGAGGGTGATTAGGCTGGCACGGGGGCAGTGGGGATGATTAGGCTACTAGGCATAGTGGTTAGGGGCGGTAAGGCAGGTGAGTGGTTAGGAGCCAGTGGTCTCAGATTGCAAGAGGGATGTCCCAGATTGCAGAGGATGCAGGACAAGCTGAGGGACATGCTCCCCCCCCCCCCCGCACAAATTTCATGCACTGGGCCACTAGTATTTTATAAAGGGTATTTGTAAGACAAAAAGTAATATAGGATTTCAGATGAGAGAAGGCTAAAGAAGTCTTCTTTGAAGAAGTAGGAATAAAGGATAGAAGATTATAGGCAGGTACTGCCAGGTGACAGAATCACATCAGAAATGTAGATTTATTTCCCCAAATATCACATTAATCAAGAATTCAGCCCATCTGGTGCAGCTCAGCGGTTGAGCATAGATCTATGAACCAGGAGGTCACTATTCCATTCCCAGTCAGGACTCATGCCATGCCTGGGTTGTGTGCTCAATCTCCAGTGCAGGCCAAGCAAGAGGCAGCTGATCGATGGTTCTCTCTCTCATCATTGATGTTACTATGTCTCTATCCCTCTCCCTTCCCTTCTGAAATAAGTAAAAAAAAATCTATGTTTTTTTAAAAAGAATTGAGTATTTGAAAATGCAAATAAAGATTAGCACCTTGAAATTATATTAGTCTCATTTTAGAGTCTGGCATGTTTACCAAAATATTAAAACTTGGCCCAGTGCAAGAATTCATGCACCAGTGGGGTCCCTCAGCCTGACCTATGGGTTCAGGCCAAAACTTGCTTTCTGACATCCCCCGTGGGATCCTGGATTGTAAGAGGGGGCAGGCAAATCCCAGGGACCCACTAGTGCATGATCAGGGCCGGTGAGGGACATGGGAGTTTGGCCAGCCGGGGATGGACAGTGGGAGGGCTCCAGGGCATGTCCAGCCTGTCTCACTCAGTCTCAGTTGGCCAGACCTCAGCAGCAGGCTAACCTACTAGTCAGAGTGTCTGCCCCCTGGTGGTCAGTGATTGTCATAGTGAGCGGTTGAGCAGCCTTGGCATATCATTAGTATATTATGCTTTGATTGGTTGAATGGCCAACCAGATTACCTGAGACTTAGCATATTAGGCTTTTATTGTATAGGATGTACTCATAGCCACCATGCTCTACCTAGGGAAAAAATAATTATTGAACAATTCTCCCAGTATTTTTATTTTTAAAATATTGCATTGGAAAAGTATTAGTAATATGGGAGAACTTCCATTAACAAATCCCCTGAGATATTTCAAAGGCACCAAATTTTGAGTATCAATAAACCCACCCATATTAAGAAAAATATATAAAAGTCAAATTTTCAATTGAGATGTGTAAAAGACTTCAAATAATTATATTATACTAGTGGCATGATACACAAAATTCATGCACGGGGGGCTTCCCTCAGCTCAGCCTGCACCCTCTCCAATTGGGGACCCCTTGGGGGATGTCTGACTGCCAGTTTAGGCCCAATTCCACAGAGATCGGGCCTAAACTGCAGTCAAACATTTCTCTCACAATCTGGGACTGCTAGCTCTTAACTGCTCACCTGCCTGCATTCTGATTGCCCCTAATTGCCTCTGCCTTTGCCCCCACCACCATGGCTTTGTCTGGAAGGAAATTGGACATCTGGAAGATGTCTGGTCAACTCTGTCTAATTAGCATATTACCTTTTCATTGGTATGGATAGATTATATAGGATTACTTAAATGGGTGGGGGGAGGAGATGCTCTTCACAGACAAAAACACATAATCCCTATATCTGGACTGATAGCCAGCCATATGAACTGTATTGCCAAACCAGTCATTAAAAAGTTGAACCACTTTCTTACACCTTACACCAAATAGCTGTTGCTCTTAAAGCCCTTCCTCAGCCCCCACCTTAGGTTTTGCCTTCACAGTTCATCCAGATTAGGTTCTGATTGGTCGGTTTCTATTCCAATCAGTGTCAGAAACTCCACCTCCTAGGCAGCCATTGGCTCCTTGCAGTTCATCCAGATTTGATTTTGATTGGTAGGTTTCTATGCCAGTCAGCCTCAAAAGCTCCGCCTCCAAGGCAGCCATTGGCTCTTTGCAGTTCATCCAGATTTGGTTCTAATTGGTAGGTTTCTATGCCAGTCAGTGTCTCTGGGCCTATCTCCAGGCCTGATCAGAGAGGTGGGGCTGATCGGCAGCCGCCCCAGGCTGCTGGTGAGTGGGCTAAACTGCGGATCTCTCCCTGAGAGGTCACTAGTACAGCTCACTTGCCAGTCCCCCGCCCCCCCCCCCCAACTTACTGGAGCCTGCTGTGCATACAGCCTGGGATTGGGTTGAGCCTTCGGTCGTTTTTGATGTTATGAACCTGGGTTTTTATATATTAGAATATACATTAATTTATTTTTCTTATACTAAGAGTTTTTATACAAAATTTTGCAAGGTTTTTTTTTAGATTTAAAAATACTGATTTTGAGAGAAAGAGGAAAGAAGAGGGAGAGAGACAGGGAGAAATATCTATGTGAGAGAAGAACCTTCTGCACACCTCCTACTATAGATTGAGCCCACACCCCAAGCCTGTTTATGAGAAGACACCCAACCAACTGAGCCCACTGGCCTGGGACAAAATGTGGCAAATTTTATATATATTCTTATTACCCATGTGGTATTCATAACACTCCCACTATTTATGGCTTTTCTCCCTCTATCTATCTACTAATCCCAGCAACTAACTTCCCTGTCACCTTCCATGACCTCTTTTGTCATTTGAGAGCTAATTAATACTTATAGGCTCATTATTATGAGCTTTATAGAAAACTATGCCAAAAATACAATTGAAACCTATTTCTGGTTAAGTGACTAAAAGTTAATGTTTATTTAAACAAAAAAATATTTTAAAAACTAGTATTGATAGATATTTACCAGGGGTAGATAAACATTTTATGGAGCCAAAAACTCATATGATTTGGGGGACTTTATTTAAGAAAAATATACTTAGATTTTTCAAAAAGCTAATTATAAACATTGAGCAGCAAAAGTACTTCTATTAGTTAACTGCCTGATACTTTTGTGCACCTTTCTTGCATATTCTGAAAAATATATAAAATTAATGTAATTAAGACTTAAATTTTTTCTAGGTTATATTGACTTATATAGTTGTGTAATCAAGCTATTCTTAGATTGTTTGAATGATAACAGAATATGCCACCCCAAATATGCCTCTTTGGCGTAAGTATTATGAGCTGATTGCTTTGAGAAATAGCAGACACGAAAGAAGCTCTAAAATAAGCAAGGAGAAGTTATTCTTTTGAAAGGGAAATTTATATTTATAAATATAATCTTTATTTGTAAGAATACCTCCATCTCCACGCCAGGAAGAAAAGGATGACTTTAAATCACAAGGGAATCTTATCAATAGAGAAGGCACTAACTTAAATCTGCATAACAAACTTTATCCTTGTTCACTGAGCTTTTCCTGTTAATCTCCCCATAACTGGCCTTTCCTCCACACCACATTCTGAGGCCCCCAAATACACCTGTCTTTCTATTATTTTTAGCTGAAGGTAGTATTTAAGCCTGAGTTCAAAGCCACCTCAGAAAGTTATTCCCTTTTTCATGGTTACCTTCCATGCATACATGAGGTGTGCATGTTAATAACTGTGTTTGTTTTTCTCCTGTTAATCTGTTTTTTATTATAGGCAATCTCAGCCAAGAACTCAGAAGGATAGAAGAAAATTATTTTTCTTCCCCTACATCTCTAGTCTTTATTTTTCTACAATAACATATTCAAAAATACTATCAAAGGTCATGCTTACCAATCCTTATGCAACATCTCCCTCCTTCCATTCTTACTTCCCATGTCCAATATTTAGGAGAGCATGGCAGTGTCAAGAGAGGCTGAAGTAAGAAGGCAAGCACTTATGTCTTCATTCAGTGGTATTTTCACTCTTAAAATGAATGAATGAATAAATGAATGAATTCCATTTAACATTTAATGATGGTCAACATATTCTAAGCACTTAGGCTGCATTCTCTCAGGGTTAAATTGTTCCTTTTTATTATTTCTGATTTTTTTTCTTAATCAAAATAGTCTGTTGCTGAAGAGTCTTAACTGGTTCTTATTATTGATTTGTAGCCCACTTCTTCACCTGGCACAGTGCCTAGAGCATAGCAGGTACTGAATTGCTTTTTATACATTGTTTCTTCAGCTACCCCTAAGAGCCCTTTAAAAGTGCAAAAATCATATATTTTTGTGATTACTTCTTATTCTTACATCACTTTTACTGAACTCATAAATTTAATATTATTAAAGAGATGCAGTTGACAAAAATGACATAATACGTGAGTCCTCCAACTATGGGCAGCCACGTATGATGCGCTCATGTGTTTCACACATATATTTTGTGTGAAATATATCACACAAAAATGGGTATTTGTAATGATCAGATATCTGATGATGTGTTGACATATGTGAGTCACATTCCATCACCACATCACATATATTTCCCATATTCATTTATGTTTTTCATCCTCTCACATGTTTTGGTAGGATACATACCCACTTACCAAAGCATGCTTACCAAAGCATTCCTTATTTGACCTTTTCACTTTCTAGCTCATAATTAAAACAATGTAGAAGAGGCATAATAAAAAAATGAATAGGTAAATATAAAATCCCAGGTTCAGGCCATTCTCCCAGTTTGACTGTTTTTCCTTTCCACAATAACAAAAAGAGTGTTATAATTAATATGTATAAATATTGGAAGAACTGAACTTTGCCTAACCTGATTGTGAATTTTAGTCAGCTTTAATGGGCACTCGTGACAATGACATAGCTTCCTTATATATTATAGACTTAAAATACTGCCAACTGCACTTTTACTGAGTCTTTAAGTCATGTGTTGAGCATATGAAGGTGAAGGATTTTATCAATTTTATTCTACTTTTCCCTTGCCCTCTACATTGCACATCTTTGAATAGATTTTTCAAATAATTTTACTGAAATGAAGACTCTTAGAGTTCCCTCTGGCAGACTTATAAATCACATACTTTAATAGTGACTTCTATTTTCTGGGCCTTCTCTATTTTTCTATTAGTTTTTGTTGTCTACCTCTCACTTCCATGAAATATAAAATTCTATCCCTCCACGCCGTGTTCTGATTTTCTTCTGGATCAGCTAGTTTAGTGCTTTACTTTTGTCATGAGAGTAACAATAATTTATCGTGCACTTCTAGCCACTGCTGCTTCTGAACTTGCAAAACTTTCTCTCTCTCTTACAGACTGCATGCTTATAATACCAATGTTCAAAAAACCCTTTCTCTAAGCCTGCTAGCTAACACAGCAATTGGCTGGTCAAATGATGCAACTTATGATAAATGGTCAAGTGTTTTAGAACTGTTATCCATAGAAAACAAAGAACTCTTCAGATGACCTTGTAGAGAACTCAATACCAGCAAATAAATAAATAAATTTAATTGCCAAAGTCCACGCCTTGGAAAATAAAGGGGCAGAGGGGACTGAACCATAGACATAACACTGCAAACTTCAAGAGGAGCTTCCCTCCTGCAGTAGTCCCCTCTCCTGTTTTCCACAACGATTCTTCTGGCAAAGGGACTCCGCAGGACGCAGCGGAGGCAAAAGCAATCATCCTGGAGAGTCCACAAATAAGATGAGTGTCTTATAAAAATAATCTAAGTTGGTGGCTAATGCATAGATTTCAGCCCTGAAATGTGGCAGAGACCTATTGGTGCGATTTTTTTTAAATAGTGAGAAAGATGTTAAAAGCAAATTTGAGCCAATGCATAGCAGAGGAAACACATTTTGTAGGATGATTTATTTGACTCTATTTAAATGCATGATAAATTAGAAATCTGAAGGAGTATTATTTGGCAGATTTTCTGGGAAAAGAAAAAGAACTGAGTATTATAAAATAGAGACAAGTTCTTTTCTAAGAATAGCAACTTTCAAACTCAAAACAATTTTTTTAATTTAAAAATACAAGAATAAGAACAAATGGAAAGTTTTAATATCTTAGTAAAACATGAATTACATCAAGAAGAGAATATGGGCTTTAAAAAAAATATTTAGCCAAAAAATTTTACATTGAAATGGATTCAGAACCCTTTTATTATATGAACCACTGTTTCATTATTAGAATTGTATCCTGTGGCTAAAATCCACATCCTCTTAGAATTTCAATATGCAAAAAAATATTTTAAAATACTTACTTCTTTACCATTCTTACTCCAACCACATTCACTGTCAATCTAGAGGACTCATGTGGTGACACTCTATGTCCCAATTTCAATCTTAGTCACAAAGGGTACCTTCTAATCCTGTCACCATTTAATGATAGACAGATAATTGTGTACTCATTTGACCTTTTCCATGGTTTCTTGTTTGATTAGCAGCCTATTCCTGTTCTCTTACAATAAAAGGTAGAATGGATTCAGCCAGTCAGAATATTTAAGCAGCTAAAGCCTAACAGACCACTGCTGGCATGTAACACAGACATTAAAATTCTAACGACTCATTTCCCTGTCACAGATGAAAAAGGGAATGGAGATAGACACAACATGAATTGTTCTTCTGAAACTAATTATAACAGAAATTTGAGATGGTGAAGACTTCATCTATTCGTGTAAGTCAGTGTTTCTTTTAGTTTGTTTAGCCCTAGGGTTTTACCAAATTTTAGGTTTTCTGAGCAGTTGATTCAGGTTAGCTTAGCGCTCAGTATTAAAATAGATATTTTTAAGATGAAAGAACAGAGTTATGAAAAAGAATGATAAAAGGGAGGTTATAGACGAAAGTATACCCTCCTTATTGAGAGACATAATTTAAGAGAAAATTTGACTTTTTAAGAAAAAAAAGAATCATTTTTACTAAAAATGTATATCTATAGAAGACATTTCCTATAATGTATTTTTTCTGTGTGTGTGTGTGTGTGTGTGTGTGTTGGCATAACATAATTCCAGATATAAACTATTTTTATCCTACACTATAGGAAATAAGTCAAAATATTCCAATAAACGTATTTCTTGAATTTCGGGGAGGTGCTCTGAAAGGTGTAGTGATATCACAGTGACTAAATGCAGCATGTGTCCTGTTTTCTTGGAGCCTATAATCAAGTTAATACAAAGGACAGTAACCAAATGATCACACAAAAATATGATATTGCCACTCTAACAACGAATACGGAGGGTACCAGAATATGTCATCCCAAATGATGCCCATTTAGTACGCTTTGAACTAAAGGCCACTGAGGACCAGCAGAGAGAGGAAAGGCTCTAAAGAAACAAGGCACGAGTTTTGATTTTGTAAAGGAATTTTCCATTTATAAGAGAAATTTCCATCAGTAAACTGCGTCTCCCTCTCCTACACCAGGAAAAGGAGGACTCTTAACAACTCATGAATGAAGAAGGTATTGCACCCACTGACTTAAATCTGCATAATAAACTACACAAAGAAAAACCTCATTGGCCTGGCTGGTGTGGTTCAGTGGTTGGAACATTCTCCAGTCCAGTCCATCAAAAAGTGATGGGTTCAATTCCTAGTCAGGGCACATACCCAGGTTTCAGATTTGATCTCTGGCTAGGGTGCATGGAAGAGGCAATTTATTGATGACTAGTGACCTGGTGCACAAAATTCATGTACGGGGGGTGTCCTTCAGCCCAGCCTGCACCCTCTCTAATCTGGGACCCCTTGAAGGATGTCCTACTGCCAGTTTACAGGGATCGGGACTAAACTGGTAGTCAGACATCCCTCTCATAAACCGGGACTGCTGGCTCCTAACCACTCACCTGCCTGCCTGCCTGATTGCCCCTAACCATTCTGCCTGCCAGCCTGCTTGCCCCCAACTACCTCTGCTGCCAGCTTGCTCACTCTCACCTTCCCTCCCCACTGGCCTGCTTTCCACTAACTGCCCACCTGCTGGCCTGCTCACCCCCAACTGCCTCCCCCACTGGCCTGATCACTCCCAATGGCCTCCCCACCAGCCTTATCACCCACAACTTCCCTCCCCTCTTGGCCTCTAATTGCCTCTACCTCAGCCCCACCATCATGGCTTTGTCTAGATGAAGGTCTCCCAGTCTAATTAGCATATTACCCTTTTATTAGTATAGATAGAGTCCTGGTGCATGGGTGGGGGCTGGCTGGTTTGTCCCAAAGGGTGTCCCAGATCAGGGTGGGGGTTCCTTGGGGCAAGGGGCAGCCTGGATGAGAGGCCTATGGTGGTTTGCAGGCCCACCACACTCCCATGGGGGAAGGGTCCCCACTAGGGTGTCTGGCCTGCCTGGGTGAGGGGATGATGGCTGTTTGCAGGCTGGCCATGATCCCCAGCAGAGACCCTCACCCCATGGGAGTGTGGCCAGCCTGGGTAAGGGGCTAAAGGCTGTTTTCAGGCTGGCCACATCCCCTTCAGGGTGGGGGTCCTGCTGGGGTGCCTGGCCAGCCTGGGTGAGGGGCTGAGGGTTGTTTTCAGGCTAGCCATGCCCCCAAAAACCCAGGCTCCCAGCTCCTCCTTCCACCCCCCCCCCCAGCCTCTCCTTGAGCAGAGGCCAGCTCCTCCTTTTTTTTCTTTTTCAGCCCCTCCTGGAGCGGAGGCCAGGGCTGGCTGGAAGCCTGGGTTGTCCTGGAGACACAGGCGCCCAGCCACTCCTTGAGCAGAAATCAGGGCCAGCTGGAAGCTTGGCTTCCTCCATTGCCAGGAGCAACCCAAGCTTCCTGCTCACTCCAGCTCCATGGCCGCCACCATCTTCAGTCTTCACTCCATGCTGATATATGCAAATTAATCTCCATCTTTGTTGGGTTAATTTCATACTCATCCTGATTGGCTGGTGGGTGTAGCAGAGTGATGACCAATTTACATATTTCTCTTTTATTAGTGTAGATTCTCTTTCACATTGATGTTTCCCTCTCTCTCCCTCTTCCTTTCTCTAAAATCAATTTTTAAAAAGATATATCCTTGAGGGCAACTTGGCCTGGTCACCCTCCTTCCCAAAAGCCTAAGACCCATTTTCCTTTGTTTTAGCTGAGGATAGTATAGAAGTCTAAGTTCTAAACAACCTTTTGGGTTACATGCCCCTGAGTGCTCTCATGTATAGTATATATGCATGATGCACTTGTTAATAACCCTCTCTGTTTTTCTTTTAATACTCTGTCTTTGGATTGCATAATTCACAGAGTCCCAGCTACTGAACCTAAGTCGAGGAGAGGAAAATGTTTTCCTACCCTACAAATGTGTCAGTGAGTCAGGTTAGTCAGAAGCTAGGAAAATTCCTTGGCAAGAGGAATGGGGAAACTGAGACAGCTGAACAAACTGCTGGAGCAACTTATAGCCAGATAATAAATGCAATGTCTTATCTTTCCTGAAAAGGACACTTAGGAGCAAATAGTTTACATATTCTAGACCTCCTGGGGCAGCCTCTCCGGGGTCCAACTGACCAAAAATGGCCTGTCCCTCTATACACCCACTTCAGTACATCAACATGTTAAAGAGCGCACCTGGAAAGCTGATGACTATTCTGCTGAGTTCCTCCTGCCCTAGGATTCCCACCTGCAGAAGAAGGATGAAAGCCCTCAAAACAAACAATGTCGTGCACCCTCCTTGGAGTGTACCCATACCTTTCTCTGGGGCACAACCGGTTTGGCTCAGTAAATAGAGCGGTAAATAGAGCGTCGGCTGAGGACTGAAGAAGGGATCCAGAATTTGATTTTCCGATCAAGGGAATGTACCTTGGTTGCAGCTCGATCCCCAATAAGTAGCGTGCAGGAGGCAGCTGATCAATGTTTCACTCTCATCAATGTTTCTAACTCTCTATACTTCTCCCTTCCTCTCTGTAAAAATAAATTTTATATATATATATATATATATATATATATTTAAAAAACAATAAAACTCTGGAGGCCCCCATGAGTCTTGCAACCAGGGGAACAGCAGGCAGCAAAGTCCCTGAACTTGTCTCCAAGGCTGCTTTCTCAGACTTTGCAGTGAGCCTAAGCAGCCCCACCCAGACCCTCTCTTGTTGCTTCTTCTATCCTAAACCCACCCTTGTCTCGTGGCCCCCAGCTTTAATACATTTGCTCTCAGAATCACCTGCCTTGTGCTGTGTAATTTTGTCTGCATGAAGTCAAAAACGCACACAGCACTGGCTGGCCTGAGGCAGACCTGCTCCTGCCTGGTCCCTGTCCAGTAACATAGGAAGGCACACAGTGGTTATGAGAACTTATAATGTGTAATGACCAACGTGGGAAGTGGTGATTGACAGGGAAAGAAGGAAAGGAAGATTTAATTAGTGTAGGGGAGGGAGGACTCCCGGTAGAGGGAACTGTCTCTGAAAAGGCGAGGACAGGAGAGAGCTTGGTAGTTCAAGGAAATGACAGATTGATGCCATCGAAAAAGACTGAGGAGAAGGATGTTGCAAGACATGGAGGAAAAAAGAGAAAAATAATATGCAAGACTTGGTATCTTATATCCCTTTTTAATTATTTTGGCCTTTTAAAGAAGAATGAAACGTGTGTGTGTATCTGTATAATTAGATTTCTCTTTAAAGTACGTTATTGGGTAGAATGGGTTGGTAGGCAGTAATGCAACAGGGGATAAGAGGTGCCCAGTAAGGGAGATGGAGCCAATGAGAAAGAAAAGAAGTTAGGGCTACAGGTTACTAAGCACTGAAAAGTTCACAACTACTGTCCAAAACTGAAAGGGAGTTAGGAAGATTGAGAAAAGACATGGCGTATCCCAAGAAATTAAAAACACCACTCAGAAAGGATATATGCACCCCTATGTTCATAGCAGCACTACAATAGCTAAAATTTGGGAACAGCCTAAGTGCCCATCAGCAGATGAGTGGATTAAAAAACTGTGGGACATCTACATAATGAAATATACTATGCTGCTGTAAAAAGAAGGAACCTGTACCATCAGCAACAGCATGGATGGAGCTGGAGAGCAAAATGAAATATGCTAAGTGAAATAAGCCATTCTGAGAAAGATAAGTATCATGATCTCACTCATTTGTGAATATAATGAACAACATAAACTAATGAACAAAAATATATCCAAAGACAGAGAAGCATGGAACGGACCATTAAACTTCAGAGGAAAGGTAGGGGAGGGTGAGAGGAGGGTAAAAGATCAACCAAAGAACTTGTATGCATGCATATAAGCCTAAAAAATGGACACAGACAGCAGGGGGGTGAGGGTTTTTTTAATTTCTTTATTGATTAAGGTATTACATATGTGAAATAACTTTGTTGGTTGTTGAGATAAACCATTAGAATTCTTTTTGACCCAATAAGTAGTCCATTTTTTGAGATTGAATTAGTCATGATTCTTCTCTCCTCATTATACCAACACTCTTGCCATACACCTCTTCGTGGGTGTGTTTCAGCACCCCTTTGATTTAGGCTTGTTCAGATAACTTCCTTTGACCAAGGGCGAGTGAGCAAAAGTGACAGTGTAGCAATGCCAACCCTGGACCTTAAAGGGCCACATATTTTTGTGCTTATTAACTTGCTGGTTTGCCAGTGTGTTCAGAGGAAGAGACACACACCTCTGGTTACCTCTCTGACACAAGGAGAATCAAAGACACCGCAGTGGGGTCACCCAGTGCCTCAGCACTTAACTTAGAAGGATGCCAGTCACCACTGCCATCTAGTCAAGTCCCACTGAGACCAGCCAGCCCCAGGTGACAAACTGATGCTGAAGAATAAACGAGTGTTCTTTTAATTCACTGAATTTTGTTGTGGTTTTGTACAGAGCATCATCACCATTTCTCAGAATCTTTAGTGTGCTGGGATTCAGAGGATCCCAACTTTGGAGGAATGCTTCTTTAAACCAGAACCGGGAAATGCCAGATTAGAGTAAGATCTATCAATCAGATATATTACATTTTCCCTAAGTTTCTCTAAGTTCAATACACCTTAATGTTTGTGGGTAGCCATGAGTTCAGTAATGTATGGCATATGTTATAGGGTGTTGGATGGGACATTTCCTATCAACTTGAAGTTCTTGGCTAAATCTTCAAAGCTGCAGACAGTATGTGATATTTTACTCCAACATTCAAAGAAAGCTACAAACACAGGAAACAGAATTTACAGACATGATTAAAATGCTCCTTTAACTATCAACTACCATTACCACTTTCAGTCTCTATTAAAAATGATCAGAAGACTCCTTGAGAAAATTGCTTAAAGAAAATATAAGAGTAGGGAATGCTGTGTCCTCTTTCTTTCCTTGTTCTGTGTTTCCATCAAGTGAGGAGAAGTGCCCAAAATAATCATTCATAGAAATGACTTATCTATAAGGGGGAAGGTTAATGTCTTTCTCACTGTCTGGATTTATGCTTGCTGAGCAGCAAATCGCCTAATGGCATAGGGCATGAGAGAATTCTTAGGAAAAACTGAAACAAGTTCCCAGGATTCAGGGCTTTTTGTGAAGAGAAAGACTGGTACAGACTTCTTTTTTCAGGAAAGTCGGAGAACAGGATACCAACCTTGGTAAACTCAGTGACAAGGTGAAGGGAGAAGATAGGTACAGGAAGCATGCAGCCCTACAGCATTTGGAGGCACTAGGAGGCATGAGTTACCTTGGGCTTTGAGGATGTCATTGTGGGTCAGCAGGCTTGAATCTGCACTGTGGACAGAGGAACAAACTTAAGACAAGAGTGGAAAGAGACCAGTCAAAAAGCATGAGCTGTTTTGTGTGAGCCGACATAAACTCACGGATGCCTGATGTGACAGAGTACACTAACAACCAGATTACAGCAGCATCGAACCATTAAAACATTTACTCTAATTCTTTGTTACATTCAAATCCTATTTTGGAAATATATCAAAAGGGTTGAGAAAGAGCTGAGTGGGGGGAGGTGGGAGAGACGAGGCTTCATCTCTACCGCAGTTACCAGACCACAGTTTCGATGTGAAGCATAGAGGAACAGCTTTAAAATTTATAAGATTAGATAGACTTTTTTATAGTTGGCAGGAACTGTATAAAGCTACAGGATATGCCAGAGATATTGTCATCAGAAGGTATAGCAAAGAGCGAAAAATAATGAATAAAGCTATTTATTTACTGCACTTCATTAAGTTAAACCCATTTAAAAAGGTAGCCATATATATGTATGTATGTATGCATGCACATATGTGTGTATGAATTAATATCACTTATATGACAAAGAATTTGGCCTTTCCCAAAAAGCATCTGGCCTTTGCCTTCAGCTTCTATGCAATAATCTGTTTTGTTTACAATGGGGGACTGGTCACACTGGATCTCAGTGTAGAGCTGAACATGCTAAAAAGACCAATCCTGTGGATTAAAATAGGGATTTTTTTTGTCACATGTTATCAGTTGACTAGGTTTTATGGGTTAAATGTCTGTTTCCTCCACAAAACACATTTTTAAATATATTTTATTGATTTTTTACAAAGAGGAAGGGAGAGGGATAGAGAGTTAGAAACACTGATCAGCTGTCTCCTGCACACACCCTACTGGGGACGTGCCTGCAACCAAGTACATGCCCTTCAGAATCAAACCTGGGACCCTTCAGTCCTCAGGTTGATGCTCTGTCCACTGAGCCAAACTGGTTAGGGCAGCCCCACAAAATACATTTTTTGAAGCCTTAGCTCTTAATATGATGGCATTTGGAGATGAGGTTTTGGGGGAGGTGATTTGGGTAATACTCCATCTATGGTAGTTTTTTATGGCAGTCCAGGCAGAGAATACACCTAACAACTGACCTAAACAACAAGGGAATCCAGTTAGGGAAGCCTCAGTGAAAACTGGACACTGCCAAGAGAGAATTTGATTGGGAGACAACAGAAGCTTCATGTTTCTGACCCTCATAGACACCAGCACTGTGCACATCTTCCCTTGGCTAATATTTTATCTGTATTCTTTCCCTGTAATAATCTGTAACTATGAATATGCAAGCTTTCATTGAGTTCTGTGAGAAATTTCTGTGAAATTGAGGGTGGTTTGAATTTCTCCCAAAACTTTCAGTTGATGTCAGTAGTCTTGGGTAGACTTAGCAGGCTGGGGAACTATGTCCTCAAACCTCACAGTTTGGTTAACTCTGGTAGCACTGAGAATTAATGTTTGTTAAGTCCAATTGAATTCATATAAATTAAGTCCATACAATTTATCTAATTGTTTGACTCATTAAAAGGTATATATTTATGATTTGTAAAAGTAATACAGACAGACCAAAATTTAAAAACAAATGAATACATGTCATTTTAGGAAGTTTTAAGTTATAGAACAGAATATAATTAAGAAAATTTAAATCATCAATAATCACATCACCCAGATATATGCAACATGAGTATGTTAACATATTAGTGTATTAAGTTATATACTCTTGGTCACCTGACATAACATTATTATGATCACACTGTTCAGCCGAACATTTGCAACTACTTTCTAGGCATAGCTACTTTTCTGGCTCAAACAATATCATCATGCCCTAGTCTCTTTCTTTGCTTATGTGCTCTGCTCTTATTTCATCCATATGTATTCTTTATTTTCCACACTGTAACAAGATGGCTGTAGTCATTCTGATTTCAGTACTCTCAGGTTTAAGTTCAGTGGAAAAGCACTCAGAAAGATCCTAAGATCTGAATGGATCCTCTTGGTCACATGCCCAGCCTTGAACTACAGATTGGCTTGAACCCAGATCACATGATTCACCATTAGAGTTTGGGGTGCAGTCCACAAATGAATGTCAAGGCCTGTTGCATAAAAGAGGGGGAAATCACTGCTGGAGAATTCAAGCAAAAACAAAATGTTTATCAGAGTATAAATAGGCTATTGTTACTTCTCAGTGAACTATTTCCAAACTTTGCCTTAGGATTCCTTTGTGTGTGTGTGTGTGTGTGTATGTGTGTTTCTGTTTTTTTTTTTTAATTTTAAGATTGTAAACTATTTGCCAATCTTAATAATATAAATTATTTCATTTTCCACATACATTCAATTTGACTAATTTTGTGTATATAAATTTTCTAAGAGACATAAATGTCCATTTCTTTACAATTCCTTTTGATTGTTTTGTGCTTTTAAAAGTCCTCCCTGTAATGCAATAAAAGATTATTCATTGTTTCATGTGTTGGTTAGTGTTTTGTTTTGTTTTTCATTTTGATTTGCTTTGTAGTATTTGTGAATAGTAATTTCATGATCCTCTGTATAGCATACAAAGAAACACACATTGGCATGCGAAAAGAGTATGTCATATCTTTCTGAAATTGACCTGCCTAGTTTTCTCTGTTTCAAAATGCAGACAACTGTGTAAACTGTTTATATCCTTTAAGAAAAATTAAAGAATTCTGTCACACTCTAGAAACCCAAGAATTACACTTCCCTCACATTATTTGCAAAGACTAGTGGTGAGCATCCAGAGTTTACCAATTTCCATTGCAAGGGGATGAATTCCTAATGAGTGTGCTGTGGTCACGTCTGATACAATTTGACAGTATAAGGTCATTCCTCAGAAGGGAGAGAAAATAATCCTTTGGATAAAGATTTTCTCTCATCTCCTAGTTATGAAAGCTTTTACACTGCATTTTTCTTATTTAGATTTACTCATAATTTAACACCTGACAATATTCTGGAATCACACCTGAAAACAACTGTGGAAAGAGATGAAGAAAGAAGCAGAGTAGGAAAATGTTGCCTCATTGTCTCTAACAAGACCATCACCTCCATCACCTCTTAAGTAGCAAAAGGAAACCGCCAGGAATCTCTCAGCTAAAGGATGCCAAGGGGCTTCACCAAAACGCCGTACACTCCTAAATAGCTAGACTTTCTGACCAATTTTTAGCCACATATTTCTTTTTCTCAACTTGTGGGGCCTGTAAGAATCAGCACCATCTAATTCTATGGGAGGGTTTGAGAAACAAATCCAATCAACTGTTAAATAATAATGATTTAATTAAAGGTGTAAACATGCAACAAGGGCCCGATTGAAGAGCCATATCTGAGTACATAATAAACTGTAGTTTATAAACTCTTTCAATACAAGAATTAAGAGTCTTCTGAGAAAAAACTGTAAATGGACCCTAAAGTTTGACAGTTTAACTTAGAAACTATCAAGAATCTATAAGAGAGTGGCGTTTCACCAATCAGAAAGGACATATGCATCCCTATGTTCATAGCAGCACAATTTACCATAGCAAAAATTTGGAAACAGCCTAAGTGCCCATCAGCAGATGAATGGATTAGAAAACTGTGGTACATCTACACAATGGAATGCTATGCTGCTGTAAAAAGGAAGGAGTTCTTAGCATTTGCAGGCATATGGATGGAGCTGGAGAACATAATGCTAAGTGAAATAAGCCAGTCAATGAAAGAAAAATACCACATGTCCTCACTCATCTATGGATAATAATAACCATTATAAACTGGTGAACAAAAATAGATTCAGAGGCAGAGCAACATCAAACAGACTGTC